>JAQGAD010000879.1:0-26996 GCA_034696625.1 Isotomurus palustris
CTTAAGTACCATAGCGGAATTATGTTTCCAAAAGACAAAATCGCATCGCTTTTTCTGACACATTGTAAATTTTGGTGTTGGTGTAGTTTTTGAGCAATCGGCGACAAATACAGACGGACAGACGGTCAGACACCCGGACACCTTACGTACTCCTATAAGCCCAATATTACCTAGGCTAAAAAGTATCGTGGTTATTTGTCCCAGACCAGGGATCAAATTATCCAAAGCAAGAAATTGGGATGAACTTCCGCTTCCTAATTCTAAGCGATTGTCAGCAAAGAAAAGGGCAGTTTCATTTGAACTCAAGCTCGTTTCTGAAAAATAATGGGATTTTCAAGTGAAAGATAAATGTTTTTACGTGGTTTAATGGTTTTTAAAAATTGTGATTTGAATTCTATTTAATTTGTAATCAACACATAGCTTTTAGCTTATTTAGTTGTTATAACAATGTAGCTTCTTTATTAACAATAATCAAAGGAGTTTCGTAAAGCTACATTGAAGAGTCTCACCTTGAAAATGTCTAAAGCATTCCTTTGTTAAAAAGGGTGCTAATAACACAGCACGTAAAAATGAGATTTTGGAATACGAATGGCTTCCCATTTTGATGTAAATTGTGTCGAAGTGTAAACCCAACTGCTCATCAGAATGCGAATTTGCAGAAAGAAGACAAAATAATAAACCTCGATCCGTATTGCCATTTGATCTCATACATTTTAGTATTGTTTCAGATTAGCTCCTTTCTTTAAAACGAAGCATTTATTTTAAATCTATCATTAAAAAAAAAAATTGCAATTTGAGAATGCTGTTATTGTTGCAATTGTCTTTACCAGTGGTTATTGATACTGCAAAGTGCGATCAGAAACACGTTCACAAAAGATGAGCATTTTAGTTTTAGTAAACGAGTGGATAAACGTGACTCCGGAAGAATAAATATAAAGATTTAGCGAGGAACCTTGAATTAAGACTTTAAGTATAAAGCATCCAACACTCGAAAATATTAATTGCTGTTCCTGATGAATTGAAAAGTATGATGTAAATGTTTTTTGCGTTTAAGCTTTTTAGTCCCAATAAAAGCCTATTCCTGGAATTTCTGTCAATTTGTATTTCAAGAGAAATCCTTAGACTCTGGCTTTTTCAGGCGAAATTGAATAAGTTCTGATACAAGTTGTGGCTACAATATTGCTATTGCCATTTCTGACACTGTGACAACTGTGTTTTACGCACAAAAAAGCCAACATAGTATTTATAAATTAATTCAAACAAGATAGCAATATTGCAATTTCGATTCAGTATTTATTACGTAATCTACGTTATTCACAAGAATATTCTATGACTAGATATCGTAGATGTCTTATTTTAATATGGTTTTATATTTTATACTTTTCTTGCAATTACTAATTTACAAGTAAACCAAATAGAGCTACAATGAGACAACAACTTGTGACTTAATCTACAATCTCTTGGATTTAGACGATGCATTGACAAGTAAAGAAGTTAACCCCTAATGTTGTTTTTCAAGAGTGACTTAATGAATACAACTTGCTACACTTGCTAGAACTGCTTGCTACACAAGCACTAGCAAAACACGTTGGATTTCAGACTAAAGTAAGGCATGCATAAAGCAAATTCAATTGTATTATATAAAATCACAAAATTGCTTCTTTAATTAAAGCTAACAGCAAGTTGCTATTTAACGCTTTATAAACTCGTATCATATACAATTTGATACAAAAACGTAAAAAAACACCACAACTAAAACTGTCCAACAATAAGTAGAAATTAAATGTTTTGTTTTACAGGAGGATTCAGTCACCAGAGTCGCGAATTGCATTGCGTTTGGCATTGTAGGAAATTGAGCAACCGGAGAATAATAATTTTAAAGCCTAGTTTCGTATCTATCGTCATCTCTTTTTAAGTAGTAAATTGTTAGAGTCGTAAACTGCGGGAAGCGATGCACTAGGAAATGCTGTGGGTGTGTTTGCAACTCCCAACGGAGGAATAAATCCCAATGTCCTTAGCACATGTGTTGCACGTGTTATAAGAGGTTCTTTGTATCTCCAGATTGTCGTATCCAGAACGGAATTCGTTCGGTAATCCTTATCGCAATTCTTAAGTGCCTTAACACAAGTAGCGCGGTAGTGTTGAAGGTGAGCGAGTTCCGTAGGAACGGGATAAGACGTACAGCTCCCATTGAGACACGCCAAAGGAAAGTGATTGTGCAGAGTAATCACTCTCTCCGGATTGTGGAAGCACTTAACGTACTGCCCGGGTTTTGTGTAGTTAGCTGACCGGTAGACGTGCTAGAAAAATGATTCATATTTTAGATATTTGTTTTTTTACTGAAAACTATATTACGAAATTTTGAAAACATTTACCTGCAGCATGTGTAAATATTTGGGAACTTGTGGAAACCAATCATGTCCATGCATCATATCATCCATGAAATAAACATTTCTGAAGTTATACGACGCACGGGAATCATTCCTTGTGAGTCGAGATCTCCGATCAACTTCGTCCATAAGTTCTCTCCACCCCGCACCCTTCGCTGGCATTATAACCTCATCGATATCCAGGAGAGCGATGTACTCATACTGATACAGGTTTCTGTACAGGCAGTCGTTGTAGGGAATCACTTCATTCTGTCTTTTGTGATTCACTTTCTTCCCCAAGAAGATGTGACGGAGTCTTGGGTCATTAGGCTGACCTCCAGGGAGGGTGAGTGGGGTCACGTCCACTTGACCTGTGGCTGTGTAATATTGAAGCACCTTTGTGATGTTCGGATGAACAGCCAACTCGTAAAAGAAAACTTTGTGAGCTCCGAGAAGGCCGAGGAGTTCAATCCATTCGACGAGACGCACGGACAAATCTTCGTGGAGGAAGTCGAGGCCTTTTACGCACACTGCAAAACCTTCCTTCACTTTTGGACGCTCGAATTGAACGCGCACGTTGTTGTTTGCAGCGTGGCAGGGTTTCTCAACAACACTTACTGATGTGGGAACCTGTAATTAATTTTTAATTAATTATGAATGATTTGCGTTAAAGATTAATTACAAATTAAGCTTAATTAAACTGACTTTGCCGTGATGCGACTTTGGAATTTGACAAGCCAGAAGATAAGGCTGGAAGACACCTTGTTTGTAATTGCCCCATTTTGAGAACCAAATGTATTTGTACTCGAGTACACGAGAGAAAGCAGGTTCCCGTGCACCTGAGAACCACAACTGACAGTAGGTTGTGACTGTGGGCTCAATTCTGTCCATCATTCCCAGAATTCGGACGGAAGGACCGAGACGGTTTCTACTGCGGATGTCGTAATAAGCTCCGTACAAATGGAGAGTTCCATTGGAAGTTCTCAGAGTCTGAAAATAATTTAGTTAATTAATTAATAAATTTGAGGAATTTTAATTCAGGTAGAAAACTTAATTAAGACATTAATTTATGGCTTTACCTGCCAGTAGGAATTAGAGAACTCGAGGTCATAAATCGTAGGGAATCTGGCACAAGTCGAGTTCTTGTAGAACTTCGGTCCGTCTTTTAATCCCCCGAGGATGTACGGGGGAAGAGGAATTGATCTGATTGTCCCTGCAGCCTCCAGAATTAACTCTTCGATTGTCCTCGTTTCCTTGTCGACGAGAGGCTCGGATTCATCTCCCCAAAGGGACTTGAATGTTGTTGTGGTCGTTGTGGTTGTTGAAGGAGTTGGGGAGGAGAGCAGAGGAGATGAAGAAGGCTCTTCGGAAGGAACGCTGCCGACGCTGTTGACGCTGCTGCTACTCGCCCCCTCCCCTGGGGATGAAGGGAGAGGCAACGTGAAGTTTGATGGTAGAAGAATTAATGGTTGTGAAAGTGGGGACGACGTTGGTGGGGATGAGGAGATGAAGTGAAACAACGCGTACATCACGGAGATCATCAGACCAAACAGAATTACCCGTCTTAAGGGACGACCTGCAAACCGAGCGCCCCATGTTGACGGCGGACCTCCCATCGCCCTGCAAAAAGATATTAATTAATCAGAGATCTCTTGATGACTCATTTCAAGAGCTATTTATTTCATGAAGTCATTAAGCTATTTTTTACTCCACAGAGAAATAACAATTTAATATTTTTTGGCTTTGCACACCTGAGCTCATCTTTAAAATGTTTTTGGCTGATGAAGAATAATAATTTGGATATTTGATGTAAGAATGACGTCATTCATTCCTGCTCCGCAGTTTGTTAGTCGCTTGCAGTTTGTGTGTCTTTTTATTTTGCTAGTATACTTAAGGATGACCAGACAAGGTTAGTAATCGTTAATTTATGCATTCCTATTCATTCTCATGTCTCTCGTGTGTAGTTTAATGCGTTTGCAGTTTATTTATTGCTTTGCTTGTGTGTCTTGGGTGTCCTATGTTTTTTGGAGGTTAGGAATTGAAGAAGAGAACCTCGTCGTGGTGGAAGTAACCTTGATTGACTTGTTAGTTCGTGTGTGCAATTACACTTGGAGAATCGATTGGACGGATAATTGCAAAAGTATTTTGTATTCTGCGTAGAAGACTGATGATGAGTCGAGTGAGCAAATGTCATTTGCAAAAATAGACGTGTCATCATCTTTTCTAAGAGAAATTGCTAAACAAGAAGAAGAAGAAGAGTTGTTCATTGGGATTTTTTGTGTAAAAAGAGTTCCGTGTGTAATGGAATTGTTGAGTGTAGTGTTGGACTGTGCCGATTAGGTTGGGGAAGTGTGTGTGGGTCAAGGCTTAAGTTGAAAGGAGTGTTTTTACACGGACCTATTTATGAATGCTAATTACTTGGGATTTCATTAAGGACTTAAGCTTTAAAAGAAACTTTTTAGCGAGTTTTGAGTATGTGACTTATTACGACAGATTTAAGGGAAATAAGTTGTTTAAATATTAATGCAGTAGATTGTGTACGGAGTGTATGGAAAGTTTTACGTCTGCTATTCTAAAATACGAAGTGTATTTGCTTTTCTACGCTTTCTGTTAGTGTGATTAGGAGAGCTGCAGCAAATTGTTAGTTAAAAGAGATGAGTAATTAATTATCATAAACTGTTGTTGCGCCACTTGGAGCAGTTGAAAGAGGTTTTGCACACTTAAGTTGGGATTTGGCGAGACTTAACTCGCTGGTAGAGAGTAAGGTGATAACTATGAGCTCAGTAAATTCGCAACGACACTTGTGACCAAAGAGATGAGTATTCATGAATATCTCTCACTCGGTTGTGTAACGAACACAGTGTGCAATTGCACTTTCTTGGTGCATATCTGTGTAGACCAGACCAGGTATTATGCTTACCAATTAAGAAAGGTTTAAAAGGAGTATGGGATTGCTACACAGGAATTAAAAAACACAATGGACTTCTTAATACATGTGACACAAGCTGCAAAGCACAACAAATCGTGGAATCAGAAAGTACTCGTTATATTTAAAATGAGCAATGGACATACATATGATCCTTTTGGGACTTCAATTATGGACGAGATTTTATGATTTTTCATGAGTTTTAGCTTTAGTAAATCGATTATTTTTGTGGATTTGTATTATAAAAAGTACCGTGCAAATGGCTTAATTAAGTTCAGGTGGAATCAATATTGGCAATGCATGCAATTAAAAGTTCTACACAAAATGATAAAAACTGTAGTTCATTTAACGCTTTTGAATAATTGAGTAGTTTAATGGCTGTAAAAGCGATTTAAAGCTAGCTTTGGCTTTAAATACTTCTTCCCTGGTAATTAATAAATGCATATTAAATTTGTGGTCAAAATTAAGGATCACACTTATGCTGATGCAATATATTACAAAACCGAATGCCGGTTTTTAAGTGCAAACAATATGACTTGAGCGATGCGATAGCATGATTGCAATGCACGCTTGCGAATAGCACGTAACTTCACTAAATATGTTTTAGATGAAGCGCAGAAGGATGTGTGGAATTATAATCAATTTGTTAGTTATTTGACCTCACAAGCAACACGACAAAGGTCAGAAAATTTTACACGACGAACATAAACACTCTTATGCTTCACACACACACGCGAGACATGAGATGTCAATAACACGTTGTGGGGTTTAATACAAAGTAAATGAAATGAAACAAAACTCGTGTGAATTATGTGACACTCAAGCGTGTTCGTTTCATTCAGCGTTTGTCCAGCCACACCTCCAATAATAATATTCAATCTGACTGAATAAAATTGAATTAAGTAATTCCAAACATTTCACCAATTATTTTGCAAGTTTTGTTGGTTTCTGAATTAGAATGCCACTGTCACGAGAACCTCAATAGATTCCTCGGTTTGTTGCATGTATCACAGCCCATTTTATTGTGGCTGGTGGTTTCTGTTTGTATTAAGTAAGGAGTGTGAGCATAACTAATCAGTTTCTATTTAATCGTGAACTTGAGGTCTTAATAAAAGAAATACATGTCGACATCATTTGCTTGTGAAGATGTTAGATTGAGAGATGACGTGAATTTTAAATTGTGAAGTAAGTTTCAAGTTGTAGGTTGGTGGGACTGTTGACCCAAAATAGGGTTCTTGAAAAGGGAGATAAATTTGTCAATACCTACAGAGATATTGACAGATGTATTGTTGAGTAACAATTGAATAAATAAAGGAATCGGAGGGTAGTTGAGTCATTTATTCTTCATTGTTGGTGTTTACGATAAACCAAACACAGGAGTTTCATACTATTGTTGTGCTGGGTAAAACCATAAGCTGCTAAGATTTAAGTCCTTGTCTTATTGTTGGGAATGGAGTAACACTTAAACCCTAATAATACTTCAGCAGAATGGAAGGTACTCAAGATGGAATAATTTCCATTGTTGGATTTCAGTGCTTAAGGTTGTGTTTCTTTGAGTTTAAATGAATGAGTGAGTAATTGAAAATATGATTGAGACATTGAGATGACCACTCGGGTAGGAATGTCATTATGTCAATGAGACTGTGTGTGTATCCCACTTAAAGAATTTAAGATTGAAAGATGAGGTCACACTAGGATGGGAATACCAGAGGGGTCTTTAAATAGATTTTGACGATTTTGTACGCAACATAGACGAAATGAGATACAATAAGAATGTGGCTATCAAGTCTATTGTTGAATTTGAAAAGAATTGAAGTTGATTGTAATTGAGCAACAATTGACCTACAGACACACAGAGAGAGGAGGGGTCGTCAAAGAGGAGTTGTAAATGTCAAGGGACTAATCTGCCGACGATGTGGGAGGGCAGAAATTCGGTTTGACGATAGCTACACAATTAATCATAGATAGATGGCTTGCTGTTTTATTATCTGAAGTCTAACCACACCCCACCCTTGAACTCTCTGCTTTGCGGAATGTATAGCTTAATTAGTAGTTTATTAATAGTGATCCTCAATTACTAATTGTAAAACATGGATTAATTAGCAGGGTTAAAGTATTACAGCTTCATTTCTAGCTAATGTGAAATAATTATGCACCACAAATTTTATTAAATACCAAAGGCAGTGCTATAAAATTTATTTGCGTTACGAAGTGTCGTTTTGCTTTTTGCACACTTGAGCAAATTAAAGTTCCCTTTTGTGTGAGAACTTTTTTGTACCTAAGATGCACCTGACCTTCTAATAAAGAATGATCCTACTTCTCCTGAATGGACATCCAATCATTTGGATATAAATGAATATTCCGAGATGAGATATTCCTTGATTGTTATAACTTATAATTCGACATGCAACTCAATCAGTCACGCAAATGCAATCGGCATGAAATTGACAAAACGATTTGATAGCTCGTAAAATTAAAGGAACGAACTATAAAATTAAATTGTCTTTAATGGGACGGCAGTAATGTATGTTCTTCTGAATCGAAATGAATGCTATTTGATTTGGATAGCCCATCATTTAAATAAAATTAAGTAGTATTGCTTAAGAAGATAAGATTCGAAGGCAAGATTGGCAAAAGGTAATACCTGTAATTGAAAGAGTAGTAATTTAGGAATTGAAAGCAATAAAAACAAATGCGTAAAATCAGGGCAGTGGAGATATAAAAGCCGGTTGGTTTAAGAAGAGCCTTTAATTTGATAAACTAAGAAGAGTAGAAAGTTGCAGGAAGTGAGATTAAGTGCCCATTGCATCTTTGCTAATTCTATGTCCTCATGTTGTTGAAGATGAGGCTGGTCTGTCATTAAGCTCTATTGTCTTAGTAGTAAATTTTATTTTATTATTAGCGCTTAGATTACTGCGATAAAATCAATGAGAGATTGACGGATTGATTAGGTGCTTCATTTGAAACTAGAAGAATGGTTGCATGATTAATGAGCAGCAGGGTTTTAATTAAAGTATGCTTTGAGGCTTGTGCCGTTTTTGATTCTATTATTCAATCGCCTACTTTTTCGCTAGTAATAAAGTAGTGGTCAGTATAGTGAGTCTGGGCTTCCGTGTGGAACCGAAAGATTGAAAGATGAATGAAGGTGATTTTAAATTCTGAAAAGACTGCCTTTCCCGACTGTGAGAACACCGGCTGACATTTGTGGTAAAATAAAAAGTAGTATTACTTCAAAGCCCCACAGTTAAGTGAATTCCGAAGCCTTTTGAACAGTCTATAAAACCATTCAGATTGAAATTATATGGTAAATGATATGTGAATAATGATGTGCGGTTAGTTTACAGGTTTATTATTAGGTGACTGTCGTACAGTTTAACTAAAAATGTGATTTAGGTGAGCGATAAATTTGGAGTACATAGAAAAAGTTAACAATCGCCCAGACGGACACTCCACCCTGCAATGTCATGTTACACAACACATCGTTTGGGATTTGCTATTCCTGTGGTGTGTACATCAATAAAATTGACCCAGACAGATTCACAAGTGCTTCATATATGCAATATTTAAAAACACTTTACCTTGAAGCTGAAGGTTGGTTTGTCAGGAAAAATATTTAGATCATCCCATTGTTTTATAATATCTCTACTAATGTTCTCAAGTAAATGAGGACTCCAATAAAATAAGTTGGAAATATCTCCGAATGTGAATTTTCTCCGTCATAGTAAAGACTCAACTTTTGACTTTTGACTTTAGGTAAATATTGAAATAAACAAATGAAGCTGTGATTTACACGTGTGAGCTATCAAGAAAGCTATGTTACTACACATGTTTTACACTTGAACATACAAGAAACGCATGAGACCTCACTTGTTTTGTGAATTAAAAGTTGTTAAAAGGTTTTAATTTTTAAATAGAAAAACAAGTATATCAACTTGTAAAAGATGTTAGGAAAAAATCCCCTTAACCTTTTGACTTGAAAATAATACAACGGCACACGAAAAACTTTATGCGGTTTCAGTGTTGCTGTGTGGTTTGATTGTTTGCTTATCTCGAAGTGAACTCATTAACATATTTGATAAACATTTTGGCTGTGTTGTTGCTGCATATTTTTTGGCATACGTTTTACCAGCTTAGGTTTAAAGTATTTGTAGCATGAGACAGCGAAGCTGCAGTAGTTTTCTCTGAAACATTTTGACTCATTGGAAAAGTAACCAAAGAGAAGAATCTCCAACCGAGACTTTGCACATGTGTAAAACTGCAATCTTCATGTTTCATTTTATGTCCACGCTGGGAACTTTAATCAAACACTAATTTCGATACAAGTTTATTCAAAATTCATTACGCTTGCCTGTTAGTGTGAAAGAGATCTTTTAGGCCGTTAAATGAATTTCAATTCCATATGTGTTCATTTATAAATGTTTCGACGGTTGTGTATTTGCTTGAACTCAAAGAGAGGTGAATCCATCCAGTCAATAGATAGTTAGAACTGATTATTAATTAACGGTGAACTGCAGATAAATAAACAACACTTTTTATACGTGTGATACTCCTGAGGAATATGTTTTGAGTCTTCTGTATTGTTTTTAGGCAGCTGAAATCATTTATAAAGCTTCAGGTAGTTTGAAAATGTTGTGGTGGCCGAGATTTTGCATGAAGGTTTCCTGCGTCGCGTCTCGATTAAGGAAGGAAGGCCCGTTATAGGCATAGGTTTGTTTGGAGATTTCCTGGAAATATATTAATATTATCATTGTCATCAGATCAATTTTTTGAGATAAAAAAATGGAAAACTTGATTTATGAAAAACTAGTCAAATATTTCCATAAGAAAAACCAGGAATAATAGTATTTAACGATTTGAGTTTGTGTAAGAAGGGTGTTGAAATTAAATCCTAAGTTAAAGAATCAGGAATTAATCAACTGAGACCGAGTAAGCCATTAACTAACCACACACAAACACACACATAATGTTACGTAAAAGGCCACTTGGCGAATAAACTCAGGAGTTTATGGCATTAAAACGAAATCGTGTGTAAAGAGTAGAGGAAGTCAGTCTCGTCTCCTGATTGCCTTTTATCTCTTTTAAGTGAAGAAACAATTGAGGACACAATCCAGTGTGACAACATTACGCATACGTGAAATAAGTCTTTACCTACTCGAGGAAACGAGTAACCTCCAGCGTTTAAGCGTATTTTTCATGGCAATAAGACACTTAAATATATTAAAAAATGTTCATTGTTTTTCGTTTACTCAAAGAAGCTGGCACTTGTCTACTTAATGCACGCAGCCTTTAATTAAGTATACTTTGCAAGACTTTTGAGGCTGAGCTTGACCTTCAAAAGAAGAAGAGATGATCATTATTATTTCTGAAGAAAAAGACCAGAAATCACAGACGCAGATGGACAATGGATGATTGTACATCGGATGATTACAATTGAATGATGTCATGCCTCATGGAATTCAATCAGTCACGAAATATTCGCAGTAAATTGGCCAAAGAAAAGGTTCTCTTTGCACGGTGAATTGATGAATGTGTGCCGGGTAAAAAGTAACATAAAAGGAACAGAGTTGTTCACTCTGTAATCCGAAACATGACGGAATAAAGGTAAGTGGGAGGCATCAGGCAAATGGATGGGATTTGGCGTGGACGTTAAATTAATTGAATTTAACTACCTGAGAATGAATCATAAGTAGGACTGAAGTGGACAATATTAAGAGTTTATAAACGTAATAAATTAGGGCAGCGGACAACGACAGACAGGGAAGAAGACAATGCGATGCTTCTATCAAATGCCTCCTTGTGAGATAAGGATGAAGACTGCAAAGAGTAGAAAGTTAAAGGAAGTGAGATTAAGTGGAAGACGCAACTTAGGTAATTCATAAGCTGCTTTGAATAACGATGAGCAGTTGCTGAATTGTTTTAGTAAGTGATAGGTAGTCTTGTTCACGAGAGTATGTAATGAGAAGAATTCTACAAACGGCTCTTAGAATAACGTCAAACATTAAAGAGTAGCTTTACTGAGGATTTTTGGCTATTAAAATTTCCTTGATAAGCGACATTGATTATGTAATCGGTTTTCTATAAAATTAAGTTGCAATTTGGATATTAATGTGACAAGAACAGTGTGTAAACAAATTCTAGTTTTAAGCTTCATTTATTTAATTTTCCTTGCTGTTGACTTTGAAGTGACTACTCGCTAAAAATACATTGAAGCCTTGCAGTAATGAATCTTTAATTTTGATCTAAATTTACACAAAATGAGAGCTCAGCTGACTGATTACTTTGGTCTTTTGTCTCAATTAGTTGAAATTAAGGTACAGTGAGACAAGAGCTGATGAACTCAATTGAGCAAATGAGCAATTGTAATTCCTGAGAAGTGGACAGAAGCACCCAAACAATTGCGAGAGAGATTGACTCCACCCTTTAGACTGCCAATGTCCTCTTATGCAATACTCGTGTGGTCTTTGCTCTCCTTTTTCACCTTTCAGAGGCCATCTCTGTTATTATCTCGTTTTTAGTCGACCTCGCCATTATCGCCAGGTTCGAATATTAAGTAAATTAATCTTTTACAAACTATAATTCACGAATAAAAAATGAAATAAAAAACTCTTTATCATATTTAGCCACAACCTTATAAACACAATATTAATACGCAAAAGATTTTTAAAAATCCTTGTGATACTCTACTCTAATTTAGCTATTTAGTTTTCCACTGCCCACCGAGCGATAAGAATTGTTGTGGCCGAGAGTACACAAAAGAATTTTGTATAAAAATGGAATAAAATTAGAATAAAGGTATTTAAGATTTGAATCGGAGATAATTCTGTGAATGAAGTAGTTCACCGAGAGATCTCTTTAGAAAGGAAGGATGAAGGGAGTAACAGATGTGGTGTAAATTTTGTCCACAACAATGGGAAACGAAGGGTGTTATTATTAACTTTCCAACAGACTTAAACTTAATGTGTGTGTGTGGAATATGAAATAGTTTGTATTGAAAGTAAGATTAGTCACTTCTAGTAATTCACTCGCAAAACCTCGTCGTCTTTTCGGTTGAATGCAAAATGCAATCAATTTGAACCTCAAGCTCAAATCTCCGCTTTGTGTGAATGTGTGGATGTCATTCGTCTTTGTGTTGGAACTCTCACATTCTCCTTCTCTCTTTAAATTGTATCAAAGTTATGAATAATGTCTTGTGAGTCTCGGTGAGTAAGTGGAGTTCCACCGAAGTGTGAAATATTCGAATTCTTCGCTACGTGGTTTATGAAAATATATGGCTACCATATGTCAACTCGTCTTTCACTCACTCATCTTGTTTTGTGTTTGTTTTAAATCGGTTTTTTGATAGAATTTCAAGAATCTCTTGAAATATTGAGCGAGAGAGTGTGTGCTAGAAAATCCTCATAATATCAAACGATGAATGAAGTTTTTCGTATTTTGAAAAGGAGTGTAGAGATCGAATGGAATTTGTGATTTGGGTACTTTCATTTAAAATTAATCTGTTGTTTTGCGATGTTCTAAAAGTCAGGAAATTATTTTAAGCTGAATCTGGTAACGTAATTTCTACGTAAAGCTTTCCGTGTTATTTTATTCCACTGAAGAGTAATTGTGATATACCTACTCGACTTGATAGGTGAGGAATGGAATTTATGAAAGAGAGTTTAGGTGGAGATTATTGAAGTGATTTGATGGAGAGAGGTGCAATGATCTCGGTGTATAAAAGTGTGGACAATAAAATAATCTTTGGAGAGTGGAGAAGACGGGTCTTCTGCAGAAAGAACAGAAAGAAGAAGAAGATGAGCAGAAGAAGAATGTGCACAGGAGGGTTTTGCTGTGCAGACGGATGGAGTGCATTTGAAGGCCAAGATTTGCCTCAGGCTATCAACAACTTCTTCTCCTTTTGTTGAAGCAGCTTAAAGCATTCTTCACTCTCACTGCTTAAAGAATACACTCATACTTTTGAGTAGTTGTAAGCTTATCAATATATTCCAATCCTTTTTCGTACCCGTAATTATATTGCGATGCGAATTTACCCAGGGAATACATGGACAAGGTATTCCGGGTCTCATGTGTAATTATTGCTATATGTTATGATTTTAATTACACACAGGTTTATAAAGCGTCAATTCTTTTCTGGGATCATCTGAAGTGAAGATGGAACTTAATTGGACAGAACAGTTGGTATTTTTGCATAAATATGAGTTTCATCTTTCGTGTGGACAATAAATGTTACATCACTTATGAATTATACTTCAAAGGGGAGTGGAAAGAGTTACGTGAATGAATACGCAAGAAGAGAAGTAACACGTAACTTTCCAACTTGTAATCCCTGACTCTCGTCAAACACAAAGAAGACGACTCTTCAGACTCTGCAAAAAATGCAGCTTATGGCTCTCCATCATTATTGGCTTTTTAAGGCTTAAAAGATCGTATAAAAAATGCATACGAAGGTGTCTGTAGGATGTAGTATAGAATAAATGAAGGTTAACGTTACAACTTGAATTATAGTTCAAAATAAAGGAAACTTAGGGAACGATAAAATTATTCATAGGAATCACAACTAATACTCTAGTCTCACTAAGTGTAAATTTAAGAGGAGATTTTCAAGTTCTTTGAAATTTTAAGTGAATTAGAGAGATATTTACTATGAAGCTTAATGATGAAGACGAGCAGAGACAAGTTCACCTGTGAGTGACCACCTTTAATCTCCTCTATTTACTTCCTATTAGTTGCTATTTTGAAACCGGTTTGGTTTTTGGCAATAAAACGAGAAGATGCGGTCTCTTCTCTGATTTATCTTCTTCCACGTATTCTACCGTAATAGCACATTTAATCAAATGGACACACTTCACATGGTTTTAGGTTTTGTACTTGATTTTGATTTTTTATAAAAATCCCAAATGTCCTAGTTGTGCACAATTTACACAAAAAGAATAAGGAGCAGACTTACCTTTGACTTGATGATTTCTTAAATCACTTTTACTTTCATGGGAGTGATGTGTGTGAATATTTTTCTGTGTTAGTTGCACAAGTGACACTCTTAATAGTTAGCACTGAACTAGAGGAGACGACTAGAGACGAATTTAGAAACACAATGGAAGTCAAGTGATAAGTTGGTGTTAATGCAGAAGTCATTCTTAAGTAGCGAATTGTAATAAAGAATAAAGACGGAGTGTGGATGAACGAGAGGCTTGTGTGGAAAGAGTGGAGGTCTCGTATTGACTACCTGTGGTCAGGTAGGTTGCCGCTGAAGGTAGTCTTGATTCAAAGGGGGTTGTTTCTTTATTTTCACCCAGTTTACCCCCCTCATTCGTAGTTGGATGTTACGAGTGAGGAGAGTGTTGAGTGTGAATGAATGACGTAAAAAGTATAAGAAGAGATAAACAAAGAAGTGCTAAGTTGTAAGAAATCCTTAGTCTACTTAAGCAGCTTGTTTGCTATGCATGTGTATTTCCTTCACAGAACTGATGAAACTCAACATATAGAGAGATTAGGTTCATGTTCATAATTACAAGCATTAAAATATTTGCATGGAGAGGAATAGAGTTTTTTAACTTGCGAATGATTTTCGGGTTTAAAAATACTCCTTTCAATTCAGAAGCACGGTGTGGAATTAGCTAGTCACTAAACTCAAACGATGATAGTTTAATAATTACTGCCAATTAATTTATTAAGTTGTGTAGAGTGTAAGGAACTGGTAATTTCACGTCGGATTTCATTGATGGGATTATCATCATACTCAGTAGTGAAATACTTGAAACACTTTCTCACATTTTGTTTCAACATCATTAATGCCCGGATTGAACATATTTGTTTAGTTAATTAATTTTAATTGGATTAGAATCAAAATGACGCGGAACTAATGGCATGACAATTAGTATTATACGAATGCAATGGTCTCTAATTATGTCAACCACATTTCATGGTGCTCCAAATCCAAACCATTTCTAACTTTACAACTAAAACACGTTTAGTTAGTTTTAGACAAGTTTGAATCCAAATTAATCCGTTTACACAAAACATCTCTCCACTCCTTTGACGGATTGAATCACAATTAGTAATTGACGGGGATATTTTTTTCAATTTGAATTGCTGTAACTTCGGCACCTTTTCCTGCTTGAATAGACCGTTAAATTGCTGTCTTCATACAACACTTGTTGAACAATCAGGTACCAAATAGAATAGTCAATGTGAGTCAATGTTGGAGTTTTTTAATTGTGATTCTAAACAAATGTATCATCGATTAAATACCAATTGTATATTGTCTCTGTGAAGACTGGTTGTAAGTGCTCAATAATCCATTTTGGGCCTTCCAAATGTGCTCCACTTAAAACTATAAAAACACTCGTGTTACGTGACTAGCCGAAAAATCACTTGTTAGCTAATATCTTACGTAATGACCTCCAGTGGTCGAATTCATCATGATTACTAAACTAATGAGCGGCAGAAATTCATTAATATTATTTTTTGTGAGTTCACTCCTGTTTGGAAATGTGTGGAGTCTCTTTGAATATATTTGTGAGGAAGAGAATCTCTTTAAACCTTATGTTCACGTTTACGAGCATCGCAGAGGAAAGAGGATTTACGAAGGGGGACCTGGATTCCACGAAATAGCAAAAAAGCAAAATGTCTATGTTTGCATTAATGGACCGTAAGTTCTTAGAAAATTTGCTTACCTGTGTACAATTTCTTTAAAAACCATTATTAATCTTTTTAGAGCTTATATGTACTACTCAAGAACAACACAATTGGGACAAGTTTACGAAGCCCCGCAGTCTGGTGTATTTGCACATACTTGTGAAATGCACAATGTTGTTCCTCATATGAATGCAACGAAGGTGGAATATGTGTTACATGTAATACAAATACAGATTAATTTCAATCAATTAAAAGCCAGCAATACCGTTTAATTAATTAATATTAAACTCCGGTTAGCTCATGGCTGTGGTGATTTACGGGGACAAGGAAGACTACAGAAAACCAGGACTGCAGGAATTCACAGCTCCGTATCACTTCAATGACAGTGAATATGGTACGGGCTTTCCCGAACATTACCAGAATGCCACAAGTGTTGTTGTAATTGGAGACGCGACTTGTACTCTTGAGAAAGGTGATGATCCTCTGATCCTAATTAATTTCACACCTGTTTGGCCACCATCACCCCCACCACCCCCACCTCCAACGGTGCCAGATCCAGACGCCATTGAGACTGTGGAGAGAGACAACTACGTGTGTAAACATGGTTTCACCGAACTGAAAAATAATTCTGCATTGAAACCCGCCCCTCCTCCACCCGTCCCTTCACCCGTAAAACCGGACGACCCTGAACCAATACCAACCGTAACTGTACCTGTAGCCTTCCCTAATGAACAAGACCAGATGAAAGTTATGATTAATGATGAGGCCATAAGGTAAATAAGAATTGTAGACTTGGTTCTTAAAATTAATTAATTACAGATGATTTATTATTAACAGAGATAAATAAATTTATCTTTGCAGGCCTCAAGGATGTGGTAAAGATATTTATGACTCAGCTGATTATACGAGAAAGACTGACCTTGTAACAGAAAAGATGAATGCACTGCACGAAAAAATGAAATCAGGTCCTGACTTGGCAACAATTTTAGATAAGTTTGGGGAAAAAATATTTGCAACTAGGAAGGCACTACAATTGCAAATAGAATCGCTGGAAGCGAAAAAGTCAAAAGCGAAGGCAGGATCAACGCAAGAAAAACAGTTGAAAGCGAAGATAGAAGCCACCGAATCGTTAATAACGTCAGAGCGGGGAAAGTTCTACACGTACGCAGTTAAATTTGAGATAGCCAAGAAAGTACTTGGTGGATTGGGCCTTGTGGATGCAACAGGGAAGGTAGCCGATACAATAAAAATTCCTCCAGACATGTTAGATGAAGCGGCTGTGGACTGGACGAAGCTTCAGACGGATGCGGACGATGCAGCTACCAAACTCAACACAGCGAAGACTGATCTGATGCACGCGGAAGCTGAGATACTTAAAGATCTCTTGGATATCAAGAGAAAAAGATTTGAAGTGTGGAAGGCTACAGAAGATCCCACGACTGGAGTTTTAGTCGCGACAAAGTTGATTGAAGATGCGATAGCTCAGTGGAAAATGGAGGTTTCGCAGGCAGAAGTGTTGTATCAGACTTTGATCGATGATTTAAACGGATACAGGCAAGGTCCTCTTGTGTATCCGGACTCTCTGGACACAGAGACGAAGAAGAAGAAGAAGATGCGACTTCAATACACGGAGCGAACGATGCCTCAGAGGTTCTACATTTTGGGTGATGGTGCCACGGCTCCCGTCAAAGGAAGGAGAAAGAGGGACGTGAGAAATGAAGAAAATGTTTTCCTAGAAAACCTAGGAATTAACCAAGACAGTGAAATTATTCGGAGGGAGAAGCGTCATGTTCGCAAAGTAAAACCATTAAGATCCATTGGCATTTCTTATGATAATGATGATTCCGATGCGGAGTATGTTGAGGATGATGAGGATTCCTCAGATGAGTACAAGGAAGGGTTGTTATATGGAGAAGACGATTTTGATGGGGGGAATGACATGTTAAGGCCAAAGCGAGGACAGCTTCGTGAAGATGAGGACGCTGAAGAGAATGAAGTAATTAGCAGCCTTACTAAACTTCAAATGAACGAGCTGGAATTGGAATTGGAGGAAACTAAAAAAGAAAAGCGTCAACAGCCTGCTACTAATCTTCCTAAGTGTGAGATGCTGCCAAAACGTACAGGTAACTGGATTAATTTTTTAACTACACTGGACGACTGTATGGTTTTTGAGAAACATAAAGCTTGCGTTTTATTAGGACCAGAAGGTGAATGTGCGAAAGGTAAACCAAATGCAACAGAAGCTTGTTTACTACTTTCTTACACGACGGGACATCAAGAAGCATTTCCAGAAAATTCAGGAAGCACAGATGTTTGGAAGAAAGAAGTTTTGGATATTTTGGTGGCTATTTTCAACAGCGCGTGTCCCAATTTCTACCACAGGCAGGTTTTTTTGAAACGAGTTATTGGAGCGTTCGGTTTCTATTTAACATCAGACGCGCATTTCAATGCATTGCCACGTAAGTGAAATTGGGTTATAAGGGTAATTCGTTACAGTTTGTGAATCGGTGATTTTGGAAACTTGAATTTTTGAAGGGCCTGGAGTTTCAAAAGCTTGCGATGCATTTGAAGCATGGCAAACAAATCCATTAAATCCAATCGTTGCTGAGAGATTGGCTGCAGACCCGACAAAATTCAAGGAGAAAAGGAAAATGTGGGATGAGCTTATTGAAGTCCTTAAAAAGTGTAGAGATGCTAAGAGAAGTTTATCATTTACGTCAGATATTGTGCAGGTGCTTAAGTCAATTAATTGATACACGTTTAATGACAGATCACTTAAATTAACACACATTAACCTTATACTTTTAGAACACTGTCCGGTGGAGATTCGTAAGGCCAAGGGATCGCGAAATGATTGAAATCGTTCCATATCAAGAACAAGCAGAAAGGGAGAATGTTTTTAATTGGGTTATTGATATAGTATGGAGATTATTTTCTACAGCCCATGGGATTTGCATGGTTGGCTACGAAGACAACAATCCACTGATAAGTAGCAAGTTTTATCATTTCTTCACGGAGGATTTCATGACACCTTTGCAAGAAACTTGGTAAGAAAATTCATTAAGCTTAAGCAATACTTTTGAGGAAGTTAATGTTTGACTTAATTGGTAATCTGCAGGGTCAATCCAAGAGACAATTTAATTTTCCAATGGATCTTTGGGGAGTTCTACAATGGAGATGCGGAGGAGTGGATGGAGAGATGCATGGAAGCAAGTTACATTTTCTCAAACAGAGAATCGTATAGACCTTTAAGAGGACTGTATGTAAATTGCAAGTCTGAGCATAATTATTTCACTAACGGACAGTATAAGGACTCGCAAGGAATGTATCACGGGGTTAATAAGGCTGTTAAATGATTTCTGAAGTGAAACAAAAAAGAAGTACCGTATTTTGTTTGATAATTGTCCATGTGGGTTTATTCATCACCGATTTCCAAAATTTCAATAGGATTTCATACAAATTTACATATATATCATATTTCATTCGCATGTTTAATTGATTATGTATTGTAATATTTACTAAAAAACAATACAAAGAAACAAGTAAGGTTTGCCAGTCAATTTTCCAAAAGCCACTTTCAGTGACTAAGTGACTACAGAAGAAATTGATGCGTGCATCAAGGTAAATATATAAAGCTCCCAGAAATTGGAATTTGTAACTATTAAATGTGAAAATGAATTCCTAAACTTACACTTAGTGGCTGAATTCCAATAATGATTGGCATATTAAAACTTCACATTTAAAAAAATTAAACTTTCCGTCATTAATAAAATTATAGCAGGTTTCACAAGCGTATAAGCAGGAGAGATGGATATTTATTGAAGGAATTTATGACAAGTGCTAGACTACAAACTCATCTAGTTCATAGTGAAAGCTCTTTCACTACGAACTAGCAGGAAATATACGAACAAAAGGAATCGGTACTTCTCAAAGCATTTTTAACATTAATCCCAGATTGAACAATTGCGATTGATGGCAACAACTATTTCGTATTTTTGGTCACATGAGTCAAATTGAATATTTGATGTAAGGGCCAACAATTAGAATTTCATTGAAAATTATATTAGCAAGTGCGGAATTAAAAAGAATCTGGAAATAGGGGTTGGGGTTACTGATTTATATTACGAGTGTTGAAGTTGAGTTGGAAACCCGTGTCTCCCACCGACTGGTCCGATTTGAAAGCAAAGAGGAACATATCGTCGTGTCTGTAGGTGGCTGATGTCACATTTGCACAAATCCTGTGAAACAATTAAAAGGGTGAGATGCAGCACTGAAAAACAGATATGCTAGTAGGTAGGGGAACTTACAAAAAATTGTCTGGATTTGGTTCCCATCCCTTTGGGGATTCAAATCTGAACACACTCATCCAGTCGAAACAACCCCATTCCATCCGCTTCTTTTTGTAGAGCGCCTCGTTCTCAAAGTCTCCGCTAGAGTCGAACTTGAAATTAGGGCTGAATATGAAAGTGGAAAGTTCGTTATTTCCATAAAGTGAGTCTTGATCCGTGGGGAAGTCTATTTGTGTGTTAGAATCAGCAATCACAGCCGTTCTGGGATCTGAAATAGTTCCTAAAATAGTCTCGAATTTGATTTTGAACCCTCTTGAAACTCCAGAATCGTCTGAGTAGAACGTAACGATGGCTACTTCTCCATCCGATCTGATAGCACTGGAACTCGTTTCATTTCTGAATATCAAAGCATCGAGAGTTTGAAATACGTGTTGCTTTTTGAAATAACGAGAAAGGAGTTGGTTACATTCGGAGGGTGGGTAGCGTGTCGTCCAGCCAACTGCCGCCGCTCCTGCGTGTCTTGAGTGAGGAAATGAGGAGACCGTCGTTGGGATCTGACACGAAATATTCGGTAACGCAAATGTTGTAGGCAAGGGCGAGTGGATTCTGGATAGTCCAGACGCATCGCTCCAAATTGGAGTAGTTTGAATCCACGTGGTATGAAATGACGCCAGTGGGGGAAGTAAACACTGTGCCGCACTCCGTTGCTGTTACAGCAGAATAACACAAATAAATTTCAAACGAATTCATCAAGACGTGCTTTCACTTACATTCCTCTGGTGCGGGAGTTGTCGGTTCAGTTGTGAATTCAGTTGTGGGTGGAGTTGTCGTTGTGGTTGACGTCATCGTTGTTCCAGTTGGGTAGTACTTAGCGGAGAATCCAGTTCCTCCGGGGGATTGGTTGAAGTCTGTGAAGAAGCCGAGAATGAACCGATCAGCCACGCCCACTCGTTCGATTGTAACGGAGGAGTTTTCACAGAAACGACGGCTTTCGATTAGAACTCCGCGATCCTCTATTTCATAGAGAATGAGGGCGTCGCAGGTGCAAGGATCCGGATTCGGGCATCCCTCAACCTCCACCTGCTCAACAAGGAGGTCAGACTTTCGACCCACTTCCGTCGTGACTGCCCACGTGGCCACCAAGTTGGGTTCGTAGGCTCCAAAGACAGGGTAGCTTATCAGTCCACTTTCTACTGTAGAGAATGATGTCACGTGTTTGATTCGGAGGGGATCAAAAGAGGCTCCTTTCCACGTCAACGTAAATCCAGAACCAGAGTTGTTGGCAGTGGAGTAGACGACAAGAGCTACGACATTTCCACCCAAGTAGAAGCCAGTATCACCTGGTGGTCGCCCTGAGCAGAATCTACCGGGTACCGGGACACCCGTTAAAAACCGAATGTTTTTTAATGCTAAAAATTTGCTTACAGTTCGCTTTCTAGTTCTCCTGGAGGGACGAGGTTACTGAGCGAATACAGTCGAACTCCGGCTGAAGAGCAGCTGGAGTCAGCAGAGTTGATGTCAAACTGGGTGAAGTTGAACCGGAAGTCGCGTGTTGACTCCAAGTGGAGTGTCCACACACAAGTCTCCCCCTCAATCAGAGACTCCCCAGGAATACCTGGAAATGACATTGTGTGCTCATCTGCCCGGATCGTTCCTCCACACTCAGCCCGTCTCAAGGGAAGTGCTTCCTTGGATTCTTCCCCGTATACCGAACTTAGGGACGCTTGGACAAGAAAGCCGACAAACAACAAATTCCACTGCATCCTTATGATGTCGGTGAGTCAGAGATGACTTGAAACGATATTAAATTCGGTGTAAGAGAGTTGTGAAACAAGCTTGTCTTGGTGGATGTTAACAGTTTGGTGGATGAGTGTGCTTTAAGTAGCTCTGGAGTTGTGCTATGAGTGTGAATCAACATGAGTACTATATTTGTCCCCTTATCAGTTATTCTGGGCTAAACCTGGATTAAGTATCGCTTGTGTAACTAACTATCATATTTATTAAATTAGAATTGAACCTAACTGTCTCCCTTCTCCGCTTTTTTTTCTTGACGGATTTCCAAAATCCAGCTGCCCACGTCTCCTTCATAAGACATACAGACACCGCCATATTTAATTAGTACTTTCTGGGGCAGAAAGTCAGAGACATATGACACTTTCAATTGAACATGGGACACAATTCTGCAGGGGTGGTTACAGCGCATCGTGTTCTTCTCCCTATGAACCCGAGAAACTGTGCATCGATGCAGGAGTACAATTAGACTATTCGTCATGCTACGATAGGATTTCTCATTCCTAATGATTGGTTCTCAAAATCTGGCATGAAACATTTTTGAAAATAGATTGAACAGATTACCGGTAAGCGTCACAAAAGCGGGCAAAATTATCTAAGTCGCGAGTTTCCAACAAACACCATGGCTTCGAATAACAGTTTTTAGTTTTGTTGATCCTTTTAACAGTTTCAATTTAGTAGTTGTTATTCGTGACCGGCTTATATTCTAGTTAATTCACGTTTACGCAACTCCATTGTGCCCTCTGTAGATAAGAATCGTTATATAATCTTGGAAAACACTTCCATATCATTGGGAAACTCCGTGTGCTAATAATAGGTGTGGGTATTTGTCTGTTATATAACCTGATTATTTAATCTACGTTGTAATTGTGTGCGTTGTGTGCACCAATCTTGAATTTTGTATTTTTTATGACTCGTATAACTGGTGATTCCACCGATTATGTTTAAATGTATCATTCAAAGTACAAGTTAACCCTAAAGTTCGTACGTAGTTAACAGTCTTAATAGTTGTTTGCAGAATAGTTGCTGGTTTTAGCCCAGATATTTGGGCTTATAGGAACACGTAATGTGTCCAGCCGTCCGTCTTCCTGTATTTGTCGCGATTTACTGAAAAACTGCGGTCATCACACTTTACAGTGTGATAGAAAAAGCGATTAGCAAGTGAAAGCATAGGTGGATTAGTAGCCTTAGGAACGTAACCTTAAGTGAGTTTCTAAGAAGCACTGTAAAGTTTGTACCGAGAAGACTTCCACGAGTCTCCATCCCATTGAGTTGAAATTTTGAACCAATGTGGCTGTGTACAGTCTAAATTGTCTTTCGAAAGATGAGCTTGCTACGTTAACTGACCAGCCCGTTCGGAGTGATTAAATTTTTACCGGAAACTAGTTAGATTTGCTTAATCTGTTAGATCTTTCCAAACCATTGCATAATGCATTTACTACCTATGCTTATTCGTTGTTTGAGGTCATTATTAAGGTCAGTATTAAGGTCATTTTTGATTTAGGTTTATGGAAATCTGTCTTACTGAATAATCATAAAAAATATAACAATTTATATTTTCTGAAGAATGAAGCAGTAAATCAAAAATCGAAAAGCATCAATTTATTCAATTTGTAGGCAAGACTTTAACTCTTAAAAAGAGCAATCACGCTTTCTTCTAGCATTATTGGGAATGGAGAAAAGTGGGATTGAATAAAGTTGAATTTCGGAAAAATTTGATTCGTTGCCGTGCACTTTTAAGCTTAGTACGAGTTGGTCGACAAAATCTGAGGCAAACTAAATTTTCGTAACAAGTGCAATTTAAAGATGATTTGTGAATATTGACTTGATAATTAAAACTAAAGGAGGAGATTGTGATTAATTAAATCGTATCAAAATAAACTTACGGCTGATAACCAAGCATAAATAAAAACCTTAACCAATGCAAAGCACAGTTTTCAAGGTTAATGTGGAAAGAAGGGGTTGTGATTTTATGTTTCCCTGTTACTGTGACACCTGAGTCCATGATGTGTTAGCCATGTGCATGAGTTATTGTCTGGAAATAGCATTTAATTTCCATGAGAAGTGTGAGATTAGGAAGAGTAAGGAGTGAATAAGGGATCAGCAGAACAATTAACATCGAGCCATGGTCCTATTATTCACTACTGTCCCTTATCACGTTATCACTACTGTCTCTTATCTGTAGTCGTAAATATAATACCCACGCCTACAATTATAGCAAAAATTGTATGATGAAATGAACGCTTCTATTCTAAATATAAGATAAAAACCCAATAAAAGTAAACTTAATGTTTTTAGTGGAAAGTAAAAATTAAATAAATTATAAATAAATCGTGTACAAGTAGCAGTTGTTTAATAAAGTTTGCTTTATTCCTAAAAAAATTATATTTTGAGCTTGCTTTTGCAAAAATTGGAATGAATAACTCGAATGTAGGTCCGCATTGCTAGAAATTAAGGAGATGAGACTATGAGACCTTTAATTGTTATTTGAAATAGTGTTGAAAGTGAGCTCGAAACCGGTGTAACCTCCTGATTCGTCCGATTTGAAGGTGAAAAGTAGCATATCAGCGTATTTGTACGTGGCGTTGTTCACATCTTCACAAATCCTGTGGAATGGTAAAATAATACAGTGAGATAAAATTACACGTGAAACAGACAAATTGTAGCTATAAAGGCTTACAAGAAGTTTTCTGGGTCTGGTGTCCATCCAATTGAAGACACGAATCTGAACACACTAAGCCAATCCCAACAATTCAATTCAATTTGCCTCTTTCTGTATAACGCCTCGTTCGTGACGTTTCCGCTAGGGTCGAACTTGAAATTGGGGCTGAAGATAAACGTGGAAAGTTCGTTATCCCCGTAAATTGATTCTGGATCCGCAGGGAAGCTGATTTGCATAGGAGTATCTGCGATAACAGCCGTTCTGGGATCCACATCAACTCCTAAGATAGCTTCAAAGCGGATTTCGAACCCTCTTGAGACTCTAGAAGCGTCTGAGAGGAACGTAACAATGGCTACTGCTCCATCCGACTTGATAACCCCGGAAGTCGCAGTATTTCTACGTAGGAAAATCCCAGGAGTTTATAATAAGTTGCAAATAAGTGTGAACTTTATATGTAATAATCAGGAATAATTTGTTACATTCGGACGTTAATTATCTTGTCACCCGTCCAATTGGAGCCACTCCTGCGTGTCTTCAGACTAGAGATGACGAGGCCGTCGTTGAAGTCGGACACAAAATATTCTGTAATGTAAAAGTTGTAGGCAAGGGCTTGTGGATTTTGGAAAGTCCAGACACATCGCTCCCAATTAGCTGCTTTAAGATGACTTACAGTCCGTTTTCGAGTTCTCCTGGTGGGACGAGGTTGCTGAGCGAATAAAGTCGAACTCCAGCAGAAGAGCAGCTGGAGTCATCAGAGTTGACGTCAAACTGCGTGAAGTTGAACCGGAAGTCGCGTGTCGACTCCAAGTGAAGTGTCCACACACAAGTTTCCCCCTCAATCAGAGACTCCCCGGGAATGCCTGGAAATGACATTGTGTGCTCATCCGCCCGGATCGTTCCCCCACACTCAGCCCGTCTCAAGGAAAGTGCCTCCTTGGATTCTTCCCCGTATACCGAACTTAGGAACGCTTGAGTAAGAAATCCTACAAACAACAAACTCAATTGCTTCTTCATTGCGAACCAGAGATGACTTCAGCGAGATTAAGTTTAAAGTAGGAGCTTGATTTGTTGAACAAGCTTGTCTCAGTGGAAGTTAATGTTAGGTGGCTGAGAGGAGTTTAAGTAGCTTTGGAGCCTTGCAGCGAGTTTTATTCAACACGAGTGCGATATTTGTACCCTTATCAGTTATTCTGGGCTAAACCTGAATTATATTTCGCTTATGTAACTTTTTATTTTCATCATATTTAATAAAGAGAAATCCACCCAAATTTGTACATAATCCGTGTTTTCATCGCGACGTATTTCCAAAATCCAAGTGCACACGCCTCCTTAATAAGACATGCTGGCACTAACAGCTTTAATTAATACTCGCTGGTTTAGAAGGTCACAGAGTTACGACCTGTCGAATTCAATATGAGATGGATTAAGGAATTAGATGGTTGGTCATAACTTTGGGAAGGCTGGTTTAAGCATGGTCTCCCTCATCAAGCCAGGAAATTGGGCATCAATGCTCATCAAATTTTGATTAAACTATTCGTCATGTTACGACTGTTATTTTTGAAAAAGGATTGAAAACGAGATAAATTAGGATCGCAAAGTCGGAAAAAATGACACTAGTTCTTCATTAAATAGCTACACAAAATTGTTCGCAAAAAGTTAAATAATTCTCAACAACGAGTTTGACTTCGAGAATAGCTTGGTTAGATCCTGGAGATCCTAGTTTCATTTTCGTAAATACAGTTCTTGACTGGCTTGCATTCTAGGTAATTTATATTTATGTAACTCTTTCATGCAGTCCGTAGATAAGCATTGTTAAGTATCAATGAAAAACACCTGCTTATCATTTGGAAAATCCGGGTGTTAATTTTGGACTTGGATTTGGATGTGTTATGTAATCCTATAATTTCACTATGTAAGAATTCTTATTGTTGATGCATTCACTGTTGAATTGTTTTAGATCTCGATGACTCAGATAACTGGAGATTTCACAGATTATGCAATGAATGTTCCACAATATATGACTAAATACAGCTTATTTCCATCACTCTTACGGAGTTAATGAGTTTACAATATCTTAACTTATGTTACCTATCACAGTATCTTCAAAACTAATCGTCTTGCGGACATAAAACTAAAATAAAGTTCAAAACGGGCAGTTAGTTAGTTGGTGTTAAGTTGGAGCTAAAACATCATGCAGTTGTTATCCCTTTAACAGCTGCTTCCTTATCAACAATACATTCAGCTAACGACGGGAACCGGTTCTGAAAGTAAAGGAATTGAAAGTAAAGGAATTGGAAGTAAGGAATTGAAAGTAAAGGAATTGGAAG
>JAQGAD010000880.1:0-26971 GCA_034696625.1 Isotomurus palustris
AAACCGTGACGGGTACTGGAGCCCCTCTCTCGGGATTAGAATGTCATCGAAGAATCCTAAAGTAACTGCAATACACATATACACAAACAAATAAATATGAATAATCAACAATCAGTGTTTTGTGGTTACCACCTTACAGACAAAAATATTTAAATTGTCTTTCATGTAAACTCACCTTGAACTCCATCAGGAGTACATCGCTTGATCTTCCCTGTGATGATCTCGTCACAAAATGGTCTGAACACAATATATCTAAATTTAACGACACAGTGTACACCTCCATCACCTTGATAAATGACACCCGGCTTAATATCCAAGATATCCCACAGGGACATACACAATCCTACATCTAACACAACCCGGTTCGCAAATAACTTATTTAGTTCGTCTGAAATTGCTTCCACTCTGTCTTGTCCCAAATTCCGGGGATCAATCCGCACTTCTTTTGTCATTTCATACAATAAGAACATTTTGAAAAATATACTGAAAAATATTTACGAACTTCACTAATAAACCAGAAAATAAAAACACGTGAGTGTGAACACTGTGAAACCCATTTGTGGTTCTGTGGATGTCAATATGCAAATGAGTTTCCCCTTCCCACATTCAAATTTTTGGCGGGGTTCGTTCGCTCCTCAGAAATATAAATAAACATTGAAGACCAAGACCGACCGTTGCTACTGCTCCTGCTGCACAACGAGCAATGTGCGCTTTCGTGCTATCTTCCCCTAGAATTTGAATTTTGAATACGAATTTTCATTATTTTAATTTTTCTGAGCTGCAATGAAAAAAACAAAACAAAATTATAACTTCAGTAGTGAATTCAGGCTCCTTCCTTCCAGTGTCTAGTGACAGTGAGTGATCAGTTTAGTTTGAGCTGGTTTGGTAGACGCTAGTATTATTATAGTTGATAAGCGATCTCAGTAAAAAGAAGAACTTTCAACGATGGGAGATAAGAAGCCTAAAATTTCGAAGAGTAAAGGCTTGAAGAAGTTTATTTGCTTTACACGGCAAGACAAATCGGCTAATGATACGTTAATTCACCGTTACCGGAATCAAGCCACTGAGATTCACGCTAGTGTAATAGAAGAAACGAAGAAGTATTCTCAGCGTGCTCTGTTGGAGCAAAACAACAATGGCGGAATGTCAGGGGATCGGGGAGATGTACTGTACGAGTCCGACGAACGGGATATGTTCGAAGATTTAGAGGAAGAGGAGTTGAAAGCCTTGAAAGGTAAAATTCATCACTATACGATTATTGAACTGCTCATAATGATACAGTTATGCATAATAATAGTTGAAGGTTTGGAATTGATTATTTTATTTTTGGTTGTAGAGCGGATCGCATCCCAGAGAGCAAACTTGACAAAGATTCGGCAAGAAATGGAGAAGTGTAAAAGGTCAGAGGAAACGAAGCGTCGAGAGATGGAAAAAACTGCAACGGAAGCTCAGGAATCGATCGATAAGATGAAGACGGACTGTTTAAGTTTGAAAGCTGAATACACAACAAAGAAAGAAGAAAGAGAAGATCTGCTCGTCTGGGATTACAGCTATGAAACGCTTTTCGAAGCTTTCAAAATTGACGCAGTAAAGGGAGTTTGTGCAGGTATTGTCAACTGCTTTGCATTCTTAAGAAAATAACTAGTTTACAAAAAATTTGCATATTGCTGGACATTACAATGTTTTGCTCTGTTCATTTTAGAGGGGAAGCCAGTCGTATGCAATGGACCCGCTGGATTTTACTCGAAAGATAAGATATGCAATTTGTTGACGTGTCCGATGCTAACTGGCGAGAAGTAATAGTCCGAGTGAAATATCGAAATGTGTCAGACCTACTTCCACCTCCTACTGCTAATTTTAATAAATGATAATCCTGTCGATATAAGCTTTAAAAAAGTTTAAAAAACTAAATGTTGTAAAAGTTGACAGTACACGCGTACCTATGAGTACAGAATAATAATGTAATTAGTGTGACATGTGCGCTCTTACAATGACTTTCGACTACATGAAAACTTCAATGGTATGAAATAATATAAAATTACAATGTATTTTCTGACTTGTTTTATATGCCGATGCCGAAGACTTTTGATTAAATCTAAAATTGAGAATACGTAAACTTTAATGAGTGGTTATTGGCAAATATTTCCTGTGTAGAGGAATCATTCTTAATTTTATAAACACATGAATCTAATACTATCATAAAGTAATTTGGACAAAATTGACTTACGTATCTAGTCACATAAAACAAGGACTGAACAGTTCACACACTAATATAAGTTGATTAAACTCGGAAGCTTAACGCGTGTGCTGTATAATATAATAATTTACATATTCATTCAACTGTCATGTTAATCAGCTGGTTTACAACTTCAAATTATACATACTACACAGATTACGAGAGTATGGTTGTAGTTTGAATTCGACTTGTCGAAACACATTTGTAATGCGTCAGTATTATGCACGTCTGATAAAATTAAACTTCAGTAAACGGCGTACAACAAAGCTATTGTGAGACATCCAAGAAGCACTAACGGATGTTCTTGGTTTGTTCGGTATGTTTGATTGAGGTAAACGGTAAACTCAAAACGGAATCATGCATTTTAAAAGCATCACTTGATACTGGAACAGGGCGATTCATATTAATAGGAAGGGCCAGTGAAGTGGCGTGGAAGAGGTGGATGCATTGTCTTGGCCAAACAAGATTTCTTTTGAATCGTAGGAAAGAATTAGGGAGATTGTTCATGATTGTACCAAATATAGGAAATCAATGGCACCGCAACACCTCAGTTGAACAAAACTGAGTTGGGATCCTCGTCATCCATTTGTTTAATGTGTCTAAGCACATCTTTCTTTGTCACTATTCCGAGTAGACGACTGTAATCCAAATAGAAGTCCCATGTTACACAAAAACAACTTGCATACGCGATTTATACCGATAACTTATAAAGAATTACCCATTATGAGTAACAAGTGTCTGCCTCAATCCTAGTTTCCTGAACATGTCCACGACTGTCTCCATTGGAGTTTGATCCGTAACAGTGATTGGAGCCATGTCCAAAATCTTCTTAAGTTTAACAGGGGTTGAGCTTGGCTGAGACATAAATGAAAAACAAATGATATTGGTATGAATCTTCGATGCTTAACGCAAAAGACTTAAACAAGCATTACCCGCATCGTTCGAGACTGTTGGGCCGGAGGGCTATTTGTAAATAAGCAAAGTGAAGCACTATCCACTCCTTCCACTGTTCTTCTGGCGTTTGAAATAGCCAGGTTGAGATCCCTTCTCAAAACAAAGCCAACTAAGAAGGGAGACTCGTGTGAGATCACAACTGGGAACCCATTGTGTTCCGTTTCTTTGAGAAGATGTTCTACGTCTTCAACAGTCATGGAGTCCTGAGTTACATAGCACAAAGGTTCTCCGTGCCTGCAATGACAAGTCACGAAACAATGCTTAGTAAACTAAATCAATAAAAAAATGGTTGGTCTCATAAGTCAGTGTGTGATCACAAATCTTGTACCTTGGTTGCATCACATCCGCAGCAAGAGTTGTATGGCCAAACTCGTCTTTGGAATCCAAAAACGGGTACCCGTTTAGACCTATGTGGGCATCGTATATACCCTGTCTGCCGAGGGCATCTCCAACCCACTTGGATGCCATTGCTGCGGCCATTAGAGGTACAATATACCTCACACCTCCAGTAAGTTCAAACATGATAACAACTAGTGACACAGTCATCCTCGTCACTCCACCAAGAACCGCAGCTGCACCCACCATTGCATACAAACCGGGAGTAATACAATTTTCTCCTTTGGAACATTCCCCCGAGAAGAACCAAATATCCGGATGATAGCTAGATAATTGAGTTTAAATTAGAACTAAAGGCAAGTCATATTTAATTTCCAAGTAACTGAAAGCACACTTACTATGCTAGCTGTTCGACAGCTATTCCCACAATCCGTCCAATAATAGCTCCAAAAGCGAGCGACGGGATAAAGAGACCAGCAGGTACTTTGATACCAAATGTGAATATCGTCACAACAAACTTGAAGACTAACGCCAGTAATAGCAACCAAATAGCAGAGTACACCCCTTCCCCAGCTTTGGCGATTTCTATATGAGTGTCTGCATTCACGTACTGTCGGTCATAGTCACTGAAAAATGAATTACGATTGCATACAATTATATAGGTGACCAACAGTCAAATTATTTGGTTGGACAACTTATATTACCAAATATCGTCTTTGACTGCCAATCCACATTGAGAGAAAAGTAAGTAAATGAGTTTGCTAGTCGGCATTCGAGTGTAAGGGTTAGGGTACGCCAACACTGCTGTAATCAAAGTTACAATCACGACTTCAGTGACTGGGTACTGTCCAAGTTTGGAGCTCTTCCTGAATCGGCACCACCAAATATTTGCACGGATGAACATAGTTCCAATCAAACCCTGAACAACGAAAAGGTTAAAGTTCAAATGAATAAAAAGATTATCTGCATGTATGTAAAACTTTGTATCAGTTTATTTACCCCAATGATTCCAAGTCCGATGAATGGAACTAGTTCAAAGAATATCCAAGGCTTGTTATATTCCACGAAGAACAGAACAGAGTGCTCGTTTCCAAATGGATTGATTGACTGAAGAACGAAAGCTGCCACTAACGCACAAAAGAAAGATCGCCACAGCGTTTTCAACGGGAAGTAGTAACTGACCTAGGGACAAAATAGCACTTCGTTAGTCAAATAGTCAAACCTACAATATTATTTCTTTACTTTTACTAAATAACTCTTACTTCCTCCAAACTGAAAAGCACACCACCGATTGGAGCTCCGAATGCGACGGATACTCCAGCTGCTGCTGCTGCGGACAAAATTTCCCTTTTCTTTGCTTCATTTCTGCCGTATTTTGGGAATAAGTAAGACAAGATATTTCCAATACAGCTCACAATATGCACCATAGGCCCCTCTAAAACCAGAATAGTACAAAATTTGAGTTATAATATTTTTTCACATTTCACACTAACTGAACTCTCTTAGATTACCGTACCTTTGCCCAAACTTAATCCGGCAGAGACCGAAAGCATTAATCCCACTGACTTAATCAACAAAGTCCATTTTCCTAAGTATCCTCGGATGATAAAACCACTGAGAATAGTTTTGATCTACAAAAGAAAAATCAGTGATTTAAATTAATTTTACGTAAATCAACAAATACGCCTGCATATTTACTACAGCATGATTTCTCATACCTCAGGTATACCAGAACCACAGGCATACGGAGCAAACATTTTGACTAGAGAAGCAGCCAACGAAGCGAAAAACAAAGCCCATAAAATGTACATTATGTAAGAAATAATGTATGCTCCAGCCCCTTCGCGATAACTTGCTCCTCCAAGAACTTGAGACCACGAGTGCCACTAATCGATTACAAGATTACATTAGAATCTCATTACTTCCAAATCAAATGCTTTTGAGCAACTAATATTTTACATACTTGTGAACAGTTTCCATTAACTGACTCAGTTTCATTTGAAGACCAACAACATTGTTCCTTATTTAACCAGAAAGCTTGAGGACATATTCCGAACTTCAAGTCTGTCAACCAGCTAGCTCCAATATCTATTACACCGGCAAGAGTACCAGCCGTGACGCCGACCAGTAGGACACACAGCCACCCACTCCACGCATCATGGGCTCCTTTAATTAGATCACATATCGAATCTTGGCGTTTTTTAACTATATATCTATGTCGCATCCGATCGCGGGCGATGTCCCGCTGCCAGTCGATAGTGTGAAAGTCTTCATACTGTCCGATTCCGGGAATATCCTCGGAATCATAATAACCTGAACAAAACAAAACAACCCTTAGAGTAAGTACTCAACTCTAAAAACCATTTAAATCCCAGTCTCACTTGTAGATGCTGGTGGCGCATCCTCATCTTGCTGATCATGAATCTCGTTCACGGTCCCCTGATGCGTTATATCAATCATGTCTTCGTCAGAACTCAGGGAATTAATGAGCCTGTCTTTCTTCCCCGGCAGCTGTAAAACAGAATAGATCACCATACTAATTAGATCAAAACACCAGGAGTGGATTAATCCCAATCCCACACAAATGTAGTAGATTAATCTCGATCTGTCTCATCTCCTGCAGAACTCGCATGATTAATGCTGTGATGTAGTAATTACTGAACACATTATCCTAAACAGCAACAATTGAAGTCGTCTCTGCTGACCTGTTAAGATAAACACTAATCCCGTATTTTATACAGAGGATAATCACTCACTCGCTTGCGAGGGGAGGATGGAGAGGTTCTCAGCGACTGGTAGGTCAAAGGGTCACTCGCGAAAGTCAAAGGATCAGATGGCGACGACGACGACGGAAAACCGGGCGGTCCGTTGGGCGCAGGACTGGAGCGTCCAACTCTTAAAGGATGGCTGTCCATTCCATCCGGCCGCGTAAGGGTCGCATTCCACAGGGAATATCTTCACAGGGTCACTCAACACCAACAACCAATCCTCTGCACACACGCCCATGAAAATTCAAAATGTCACAATAAACCATCACACACATTATCTCAAGAAGTTAAAAAAACTCCAGAATTGCACCTAAAATCCCAAATACAAAATTGTTAATTATAAAATATACCTGAAAATACTCAACCAAATTCCTGAGTTGAAGATTTAAACTGGAATTTCCTCAGCAGAGTTTTTCGTTCATCTAAATCCAAAAGATAATCACAAACAAAATGAGTTTGTAATTCGTAATACAAGATATATACGCAGTTTGGATGCGCCCAAAATACGCACAAACAAACAATTTGATGAAAATTTTGAAAATTGACAGTTTTTAACACAGAAATGCTATTGAATATCTGCCCACTTCTGAAGAATGAAACAACTGGTTGAAACAAAACGATAGGTTGGAGTTGATGGAAGGAGAAAATGGAATTATGACACACAACACATGACGATGAGTAGTAGAGACGACTTGCCTGTGTTGATGAGAAGGTGTCAAAAACAATACGACTTATACGACTAATTGGAGGTGAGGGTGATGAGGATGATGATGGTCGAGGGACCAGAATAGTTTAATTATAAAATGAAGGTGGTGGTGGTTCGGAGGAGTTGATTGTAAATTCTTAACTGTGGTTGGTGACTGTGGTGGAGGATTGATTGAATCTGCTGCTGGCAATCCATACGGACAATCATATGACTCCTGTCTAATCCAACCTCATCTCGGGAACATCTCTCCGGGGCAAACTCGCTCACCTTATTCACACATTGCATAACATCTTCACACTTCCCTTCTTTTAGTAAAAAGTGTCATCTTCACCCAGACTTTCTTACGAGGAGGTACTACTACACCGAGACAGATGAATTATAACAGAACCAGTAGGACAACTCAGCAGTTATGACAAGTTGTGCTTTGGGTAGTGTTGGGAGTTGGAATGTAGGTTACTGCATGTGGGTTTGCGATCAATGAGAAAACCGAGAATCGCCTATTTGTCGATCATTTAATGATGATTAAATATCACATACATCTTCAGCTACGAAGACAAAAGTTCCAGGCTTATCATTCATAGCCAATTGAAATTATAGGCTTGTTCATTAATTATTTCTTAAAGACTGAGATAGTGATGTCAGAATTTCTTGGTTGTAAGCTATAGTACGGATTTATGGTCATGAATACATTTTGAACATGCATGCAAGGATTTTAGTAAGGCTAGAAGCCTATTTTGGTATTTGGAGAATTGGAGAGTGACATTTGAGTCTGAATTCTGTGAATTATGAATCTGACAGCCTTGTCACTTGCATGAACATTTTTATGCCAATTTTACAAGGTTCTTATGTTACACAAGCACTGGAACTGGATAATAAAACAGCTTTAATTTGTTGCTCATTAAATCTCTCACGTTGTACAAAGGTTGCTGTCAGAAAGTATAACTTGAGATTATCGTCTTGACTGGGGCGATTGAGGGGGGCTGCTTTGTGATTTGGCATTATTGCAATTCCACTCAATAGGACAGCAGGATTGTCGTCCCTTAGAAGTAGTGAAGAACTTAGGAATGCATCCTTTCACTATGTTGGCTTGGTTGTGGACTTGTAGCCCACAGTTAACTTCCTTGCAAACTCCACCCTCAGTCGAGAGAACACCTGAGTAGAGAATGTAAAAATACCAATTTCATTATCTAATTCGGAGCAATGATGAATTATTATTATTATTATTATTGTTACCCTTGAAATTCTTATTGCAAGCACAGGTAACGCATGGATAATCATCAGGGTAGATAGTTTGGCCTTCGACGTACTCCTTTCCATTATATTTGCATTTATGAACTGTTTCATTTTGTCCAGCTGAAGAAGGATAGTCAATGACAAGTTAATCTAGTTGACTAACCAGGTGTACAATAGCAGAAAGTTAATTTCCGCTGGCAAACATGGACTTACGTTGTGGACAATAGTACTCTGGACAACACGATCCTTCAGTGTGTGTAGGGACACAATCATCCTGATCAGGATACGGTTGACAATCAACGGTAGCGCAGGTTATCTTTGGTGGCTTTCCAGGAGCTGTTGCAGAGCAAAAGCATCCCATGGAACATGGGTTATCTGCGGTCGCTTGAGGAATGCTTTCACCCACAGCATACGTCTTGTTACCGTACCAGCATTTTAGCTCTGCTTGGGCTGATACGATTTGAGCAATCACTGGAAGATCTATTGGAATATTTGTTAAATGTAATGTCTGCCTTCTTATTATATATCAAAGCTTGTCATTGATCAATTTCGTTATAGGCTCTCACTAGTTGTGCCACATTTGCGTTTACACTCCTCCACGTCTTTAAAGTTGTTCGCATTGCCCCCGCATCCGGAATACGGAAACTCCGTACACTTCATGTTGACGGAAGAATAGTAATAACGAATCTCCTCTTTTCCATTGCCATTCTCACAACTTCCGGAATCCGGTAGAAGGTGACAATCATTTCCGTAGGCTAAGAATGTTGATACAATGAACAGTCAGAGAACATATGCATCAAGGCTATTGACAATTTAACTATCAACCGCACCAGTTTGAGCTCAGTAACATTAGGAAATTAAAAATGATTTACCTCCTGTGGAGCATAATGTGAGGGCCACAATTACTCCAATTATTCGAAACTGTTGCATTTTGATTTCTATGATACCCAGATAGAAATAAATCTGATGGATTTATCTATTAATATTTGGTCTACTTAATTGCAAAATGGAAATCTCCAATGCCAAATGTCTTGAAAAGTTGTGTTGCTAACTCTAAATTGTAGCACTCGAGGTACAACTACAGACTACTGTGACTGTAGAGTCGCCTTTCTACTTAAAGTTCATGAAGCGAGAGATCTCCTTCTTCACCTGAGAGTAAAATTAACAGTGTGCAAATAATGCGCGTTCCTTGCTATTGTAGCTTGTAGCATTTTGGCAATTCACCATCCTCCGTACGCTGACAGATGCTGCAGAATATCGCGTAGTAGGAAGGGATTACATTCAGATTAACATAGGAAAACAAGAGTGCATTAACAACTTCATGTAATAATGAAAGGCTTTTTATTATCGAAATCTGATTCACTTCTTCCCGTATAGACATTTCAACTCTCCACATGTATGTATAACATGCAGTATACATCAGAATAGTTTTAGTGACTAAAATATAACTATCATCGAGATGGGGTACTAGAAAAAGTCACATTACTCAACTGCGCTTGGTGGTGACTGATAACTGTCTATATGATAATTAGTACTTAATAGAGAGCCGAGATCGCTTAAAATAAAAATGAGAAAGTTTCTTACAAGACGAATAAAAAAGTTCTTTTTATAGAGTTGCATTCACCTCTCCCTAATGACTTCATCTGACAACTCAATCACAATATCCAAGTCAATCAACTGATGATTCTACAAAGAATATCGTTATTACAAAACTACTGTGTGACTTCATGACTTCAAAATTCGGGAAAAATTCTAGCCGAACTGAAAAATTTTAGGTGCATTGTTGCATTCATGAAACAATTCACGGACATCTCGGAACACAGATAGACCGGTCGTCGGACGATGCAAGTCTTTCCTGCTAACCCTTCTAGTTGAGCATAGAATTCGTTTGTGCGGGAAAGTTAAAGTTGCAACAACAAGTGTATACTAACCGCACGGAGTGATTTGTTCTGATTAAAAATTGAAAACAAATTGAAGGTTACATTTTAATTGATTAACGAGTTGGGTTAATCATAGGATGGTGATTATGGGGGACGCAATGGAGGTGGATGAACCAGTTACCCCAGGAGAAGCGCCCAAAGGAGCGCCTGCAACTAAAGAGGAAGAAGCGGTTGGTCAATTAGAGGATGAAGCGCGACGAAGGAAAGATAGGCTGAAAGCTTTGCGGCAAAAACTTGTTGGAGCACCTGAAGACGATAAGTCGGAGGTCAAGAAAATCAACGCTCCTCTTCCAAAGTAAGCATCGTCTAATTGAGACTTACAATTTAAAATGTAATGTGTTTTAATTATGTTTGAATTTTAACATAGACCTACGTTCAGAAGCTACAATCCCTCAGACGAAAAGTTCCTGGAAGCTGCAGTTCCAAAGGCGAAACCTATTGACATTGAAACTCAAGTTGCTGATACGTTGGAACAAGGCGAAGTTAAGACGTTAGTGGAGGATGTGGTTAGTATAAAAATAGTATTCTTGTATAATAATAACAGTGAGCAGATTGTAGCGTCTTGAAATTTTCATTTTTTCTGTGTGTTATTCATTTAGGATCTTACCAGCCTTGCACCGCGTAAACCTGATTGGGACCTAAAGCGTGATGTCGCCCCTAAAATTGCAAAGTTGGAAAGAAGAACGCAAAAAGCCATCGCTGAATTGATTTTGGACAGACTGAAAAACAGCCAGCAGAATTTAGCTGCTGCTGTGGAATTCAGTGCGAACCCGAATACAAGAAATGTTGATGATGTTGATGATGATTGAGTACTTTTATAACAATATCTGTATTTTGAGAATGTAGACAAGCAATTGAAACGACTTCCATTTAAGTGGTTATGAACTTTATTCATTTTTTATAACTTCTTCCTTACAAGTAGTAGCGAAGTTACTCTCAAAATATGTTTACTTTTATATTTATATGTTTGTAACTGATTGTGGATTTGGAAAGCGAAATATAATTAATTATATTAATCTGAAGTTAATTTCCTTCATTGATTAATTGTGCAACTTACAGACACGATATCTTCCTGAATCTTTGAGAGATCTTACATTCCATTGTTAGGAATGCAACATTACTGACATTTGCGCAACTGATGACCAACTGATTTAAGACAAGTCTTTACTAATGATAATTGAGGCTTTTGATTGAGTACTTGGTTCTGAAGTTAACGAGGTTATGAGATGGTTTCAGTTCGACATTTCTTGATTCGCTGATTTACAAATTACGTTTTCTTCTTGACATCTTTCTTTTCTTTTTTAGTAACTTCAGCAGCTTTGGACGTGAGTTTTACAAATATAGCAAGTACTATCAATATGGACACTCCAATTGAGCCAATCTTCACCACTTGTGGATTTTCCCTCATCTTCTCCACAATCATTTCTGTGAAGTCATCGCTGCAGAGAGAACACATTTTTAACCAATGCAATGCCGCAATATGTCGATCATTATAACTTTTGCACTTACAAAGGAGATTTAGGTGTTGGCACATTTTCTGCCTTTGAATTTCTATAAAAATCTGTCGCGAAGTCAATAAGATTTTGAATATTTATAGTATCCAGTTCGTATCTGTACATTTTCCCGTGACGGAATCTGAAATCGATAATAATCAATTTTCAATATTTTCATCTTACTGCTGTCTGCGCTGATGACTGAAGTATAAATCTTACAGAATGAAGGCTGGAGTATCCATTACTCCAAAACGTCTTCCAGTAGCACCTCCGTCAGTTGACTTATCTATTCTAGCGACATTTAACCGATGTTTTAGTTCACACGCAACTGCTTCCAACACTGCTTGCAACCGTTGACTTCTCACGCAAGTATTCCTCTGACTGTAAAAACAAAGCATTGAAAGTTTTAATTGGTAAATTCCTCTCATATTAACAACTGTGAACTCAGTCCGTACAATAGAATAAGCCAATCTCCTGTCGTCGCTCCTGTGGAAGCTTGAGTTAAATGTTCGAAAGTTTCATCGTTCAACGCTTTGACTGCAGGTTCAGTGCATTTGTTTAATTTACTCAAAATATCATCTTCATTCGCAGGCCCTACAAAAACCATAATAATATGTCATCAAAAACTATCGAGTATTGAAGCTATTAAATCACTTCTTGTAATTTCTTACACACCATGATAAAGTAATGGAACTCCGTGTCGGAAGAAAACTAACGCCGGTTCCAAACTAGGACTGTACAACTTGGTCAACGGACTAGAAACAACTTTCACAACCGAAGCATCCAGGGAATCGACCAAGGTCTCCCTTACATTCGCCAACTCTTGCTCGAACTCATCACACTTGGGACAGTTTGGTTTACCTAAGTAAAATTAATTCAAATTTTAGTTGACACTCGAAGTGAACTCGCTAAAAAACGAATTGCTTTTTAAATTCTCTCGCTAATTTTTAGTAATTTTATAGTTCTCTTACTGAACAGTGCGACAACGTGTTTCTCATTCTGGATAAGGCTGAGTACATCATCGTCACTGACTTTCTCTAGTTTCTTGTTCCCTGCAGCCCCCCCAGGCCCCAACAGCAGGACTCCAACGCACACCGACAAAATCGAAAATACGACGCCCTTCATGGTTTCACAGGAACTATTTTATCAACAAGTATCAGCAGATAACATTGAAATCACCTTCTATTGATTTACGTACAAGTACAAGTGTTCAGTATTGTTGTATACCTTTTTGCAGCAAAAGTAAATATTTTGTCCAAGTTCCAACTTCCAGCTCATTTATTTATTCCAGCTCACTGAACAAGAATAAACACCAGATTGGAATAATCTCCAGGCAAAGAGAGAAGGCACAACAGATTACGAAATTGTTGAGCTGTCAATGTCAGCTCGTGTGTTGGTGGTGGTCGCAGCAAAAACAGGTGAATCCGGGAGATGCTATCGGCAATGATGAACAAGCAGTTTGTATTGAGAAATCAGTGTGGGTGACGTGTATCATCCACAGGACGAAGTTGGCTCATGAGAAATATGAGACTCAATTTATTCTTTTAGATGAATAGATGAATTCATTGTTTTCACGTTCAATTTGAATAAAAATTTTTATGATTTTAGCAAGGCTTTTCAGACTTGATTTACTACAACAATTAATTGAAGATATATAGATTGGAGTGGGACTGAGGCTTATTATAATCCTTAGCATGAACCAGCCGACTTGACACAATTCATATTAGGTTGGAAAACATTTGCCGTGTATTCATGTAGGAAATTTCCTGGAGGATCAAAGTTCGCCACAACAAAAAAGCCCCTGGGACCTTGGGCGACACCCACGCCTATATTTGCAGATGATTTCCAAACTAACTGGGTGAAGTGGCCTGTCAAATATTCAACACATATTTTAAGTCATACTTTCGTAACTGCGAGCTGTAAGACTCTAATTTTTAAATTAGAAGGTTTTTCAATGTACCACAATTTAATGAGTTGTTTTCGCTAGAGTAGTCGTATTGATTGAAGCATTCGCAATACCAGGCTTTTATGGGCTCTCTACCGTTGGCACTTAAGGGATTTGATTGCATATAAAGATTTTCTCCAAAGCCGATGCCCGAATGCATCAAGTCACCGTTCATAGCGATGGTGTTAGCCCAACTGTTGGCAATTGAATCGAGCTAAAGTATGACACGAGGGATTAGACTAATTTATTAATTAATAGTTTTTTTCAATTGATAGAGATAGCGGCATAGTACTAACCGAACTGTCTCGTTGCAATGCGGGGACTCCGTGACAATCCCGATACTTGTTTGTTAGAAAAACCATCGCACTTGCGATACTGTCCATAAGTCTCCGATCCTCGGGAGAAAGTGAAATATCCGTAAAATTTTGATCTATGGATAACTTGTTGGAGTCCACGCCACTTTCACCGGCTTCACGGGACGAATCCACTGAAGCACATCTTATCCATCCTGGGGGGTTGCATAATTAGATAATATAATCTAATAATAAATTCATCCTTGCAATTTCATTGGTAATTCTTACCTATGCTCACAAATGCCACCAATACGTACTCAAGCTTTGTTTGCATGGTCGTAAGACGGAGGAGTTTGAAGTTCGAATGTTCCAAATGTACCAAATTATTGAAATATATGATAAATCTCGAATTATAGATTATGGGATCTTTGGATAGTTCTTTTTCAGTAAATACTTGAAGACAGTTTAACTTGACAATTGTAAAACAGTTTTTGTGAGACAGTTGGAATCAAATCATTTAAATGTAATGAATGAGACAATAAAAATTTAGTGTTCCACACGTACTGCTGAGACAGTGAAAATCGTGAAATGATTGATGCAGCAAAACGGTTAACCTTCTCCAAGACTCAGCTATATTACAATGCGTTGATGTTACAATCAAGGGCCTACCCTTGGATTGGAATTTTACAACATTACAACTACTATTTTTATCAAAAATAGAAAGCACTCACGATCCAAAAGGACTACTATCAGCCCAAAATATACAGGGTTTTTGTATTTACAAGAAATACAAAATTTTAGTGGTAGTTTTTCAAGAAATCCAGTTTCAGCTCACGAATTGCATTTCTTCTGTGGAACATTCCATATATTATTATCATTGCTCATCTTCATGACAAAAATTTTCTTACAGGTGTGATATTTTACATTTGTGTCTGTAATGACCATAGAAGTACATTACATAAAGCGTGTATAGTACATTCACATCACTTATGAGGGAGAAAATTAATACTTTAATACTATTAAGTAAGGAAGTAAATATTTCGAATTTCCCATCACCCGTGTAAGCCTGTGCCAAATTCTTTTATTTTGAAATTCGAAATGAAAGAAGATAAATGAGTTGCATCTGCATGTGGACAGATATATTACACGAGACAAGATTGAAAATACTCTCTCGTGTCTCCTTTTCTTGTACCGTGGTGAACCCTTCCTCGGAGATGTTTATGAATCCTTTCTCTATCTGATTGATAAGTGAATTTGTGTCCCCATACCCCCAACTTTATATTTTAAGCCACTCATTTCTTCATTTTCCACCTCTTGTTCATCCACCTAGCCGTGAAGCACACCAGTTTCAAAGGTTTTTAACTCTCTGAAGGACTAAAAATATAAATGTGCTTAAAGAGGACACAGAGACAATGACCGAAGAACTCCAAGATAATTTCCTCTCTATGATTAAGATTTTCTGAAGGAAACCTTTGTTTGTTTTCATTTGCATTCACGTAGTGTACAGCAATAACACTGTGCAGATGAACCGCTACTAGTGTACGGTGTACTTTCTTTCTTATAAATACATTTCCATGTGGAAAGATACAAGAAGTACAAAAACCTCAGTGTAACCTAATCTTATACATTTTGGATATTTTCAACAAAAGAACATTTGACAAGGATGGTGACAAGCAATCAAGTCTGCAGGCCGTTGTCAGTGTCATTTTTATGATAATGGCTTTGCATGAAATTCAAAAGACTGTAATGTGCAATAGGTTAAAAGAACTGTTTACAGCATCCAGACACAAGTTTTCTCTGCCTGTCTACAAGTATGGCTTGGAGGCAGACGAAGCAGAAGTCAAGAAACTTTTCTACAAAATTACGAAGGAATCCACATGTAAAGTAAACGGAAACATAATCGTTTAGAAAAGAATTGTTGACTGTGTGTAAATGAGTGGGAGACAAGAAGAGCAGAAGAAAGATGTAAATGGCCTACATGAAAAGAAACGAGCTTTTGTTTGTGGTTTCGTCGCATGTGACAGGAGTGAAAATTGATGGATGACAAGCTGTATATTTTTATGGAAACTCCACCCTTAAAATATTTATGAGGAGAGTTGGGTAGGTAAAAGACAGGACCACGATGAAGTACATTCAGTTTACTGTTTAGTATATAGTGACAGTAATCCGTTCCGTATAGTGACTTCCGTTAATTGTAGGGACGGGGACGAGGAACCTCAAGAAGTTTTACATAAATTATAAATTAAGTCATAGTCATAATTATTCAGCTACGGATCATAAGCGGAATCCACGATGAGTTGGAAATCTGTCACAGTCATGTGAAGTTGTTAGCTTTTGACTTTTCATTATTCAGATTTCATGAGACTTGTAAGAATAATACACAAGCAGGGATCCCAGACAGATGAGTTTAAAATGTTTGAATTCTCTGTCAAAAACATTTTGAACTAGAAAAGTGTAGACGGGCATGTTTCCTTTAGTTTTTTGGCTTAACATTTTTGTACTGCAATTTGCAGTGTTCGTACCGAATGGAAAGACTTCACTGTGATTTTTGCAAGAATCATTGAACTTTTTCAAAAGTTCTACAGTTGTTCTAATTCTAATAGTGAATGTAGGAGGAGTTCTTTAGAGTTTAGTAATGAGAAAACTTTCCATTAAAATATTTCTTGGTATCATGAGTACAGAGAGATGTATGGATGTTAGTTTTAAAAGTTTAAACAAACTTGTATGTATACACACTAGTACAGTGTATTGTTTTGTCTCGGAAGTAAACGCTGGCTGAGCGTTGATGATAAGAATGAAATGCATGCGAAGGAAGACAGTTCCACAACCATCTGCGAGTTTGATAGGGAAAAGGCGTAGATGCAGAGAATCTCCACGGTAAATTATTACACACTCTACGGTATAAAACTGAACTTAAGTAACTTAAGTTCATGTTCATTAGTACGATTCTAAGATAAATGAAGAGATGTCGAAAAGAGTCATATACCTCGTCTGGTTGACTTTGAACTCTCCATTCAGATTCAGCGTAGATAATCGCTCTATTAAAATATTACTGAAGTCATAAAGGGGAAGATTAAAGCAATTTGATATTCTGAATGACAAAAATAACGTTACTCTTCATCAAGATATTTAGCAAAGCAAACCAGTAACGGTGAAAGTAAGAAATTACAAGACTTGTGAGTAGTGTAAAATGCAAGCGAACCGATGCGAAATATTATACTAATCACCATTTGTATCACCTTCATGTATATATACTGTTTCTCGTAGATAAGATGTTGCAGCCCAAATAAAAATACCAGATTCAAAGAATAATAAGAATGGACATCGCTTTGAGTTTACAGATGGTGACTTGTGGTCACGAAAATAACGAGTGTATGACTTGGTGATTATTTCATCAACTTTCGTCACAATTTAGCCCTAGCATTTAATGTTTCAGAAAGAGATTTGTAAGGTGCTCTCGACCAGAAAAATTCTTAACTCTCATTGTATCTTAGCTTTTGCATTACAAAGCTACTACTAACTGCTGATGCTAAGAACAACTTACCCATCTCTGTTAATGCTAATAGGACATTTGCCAAAAGGAAAAGCATCGTACCATTTACCCGCATCCAGGCAAAAGCAATAAATGTACGATGAGGAAACTTCCTCTTTTTGCAAATGTACGTGGAAATACTAAAAAGCACAGCTGCTATACTTCTAGAGGCAAAAATATTTCAGTAAAGGAAAGTCCTGTTGGAGTTGCCTATAGATTTGTATGCCTTTCTGCAGTATCAACGTGTTTCACTAACTACCTACCGAAAGAGAATAAGAAGGTTAGAAGCTATTGCTTAACTAACATTTCTCCTACTGCCATTGCACATTTTTCGCCTATATAACTGTTCGACTATCATATATCTTAAACTCAAGTAGGGTCTCTGGTTCTGACTTCTATTTGTTCTACTTCTTAGGAAATGAACGTGATATTGGACGAAGAGTATTTGAGCAAAATCCTTTGACGTGTTCGGAACACCACCAGCAGTCTTATATTGCCTTTACGACATATCAATTTTCAAATTGGTTGGTTATTATATGCTCACACGAAAGTACCACACACCCTTGCATCTTTATGTATCCAAACCATACCACCACCTAAGCCTCTAAAAGAAAAGTGCATATCTTTGCTAATAATTTCAATCCCTCTTCACTTCATTCTTGACTGTCTCTCGCAATACACTCGGATACCAAAAACATCCGTTCAACCGTGGTATAAAATCAAGTGTGCGTGGTTGACACAAGACACCGTGTCAACTGCGGAGGGTTAAACTAACCTATCAAAAGTGGATTTCAAATTTGTGACAGTTTTAATTTGATATTACGAGCAAGACAGTTTTATAAGGGGACGCACTTTTGTAAAAATTTCGCAACCTTGAACGCAGAGACATTCGTGAAAAGTTAAAGGGATTTTGTTGGATTCACGCCTCTCATTTATTTAAGACATCCAACGAACATATAACTCATTCATTACATAATTCACCGGAACCGCGTTTAAAGTTATATATACATTTTATTATCAAATATAAAAGTCTGCAAGTTGAAGGCATCTAAAAGTTTACCGTATAAGCAGTGGTGGATTTTGGATCTTGATGTGAAAAAACAGATTGTGAAGTTGCATACATCTCAATATCTTCTCCAGGCTATTTGACAATTTTAATTTTACTGTTCCTGTGTAAGAAGTACAAGTTCTTGATCTTAACTTTTACCCAAGGAAAAATTTAATTAATGTCTCTATTTTAAACTCAAGATTTTGGATCGTCCTTTGACTCTTGTGTATGTCAATCTAAGAGAGACTCGGCCAAAGTGTTTGTTTTATTTCTCTGAATTCGCAGCCAATTGATTAAATTTTGTGTTGACTTGTCGTTTGATTCAGTGTCTAGAGCGTAGACTGATTTCAGTTAATTGCCTGTGATTTGCATATTGCACAGCGTAACTTTTTTCTCTGTCTGTGACTTGTGCACTACCTGAAAGGGAATTTTCAAGACGAAGCTCGACAGAGAAGAAACAGCGATGGCGGACTTGGAGACTGAAGTACAAGAAGAGGTACAAGAAGAAGAGAATGAAGGAGAACTCCGGAGGAGGGTCGTCAGAAAAACAACTTATCAGCTTGACGAGGTTAGTTAAGTTAATTAACCATCCTAGCTATATTCTTTGTCATTAAGATCTTTCAAATTGAATCCTTTCAAGCTTTCTCCCACGCATACTGTGTCAAAGATCATAGAATTCAATTGAGCAGTGAAAAATTGACATGTGATACATTGTATGAAGACAAATTAGTCATGCACTTAGAATAGGCTTGTGTACCGATCCAAATTAGGTTCACTTTAAAAATAGTTTTAAAGTTGAAGCATAAGATGCACCTTTTGTAAAATGAGGATTTGCTATGGATGTTTACACATTGTGAGAAGAATTGCACGAAGACAGAAGAAAAATTTCGTATGGTGTTCAAAGGTGCCTCAGATAAATTGAACAACGAAAGTCTTGCAACTTTCCCGATTTGCAATCAATCCTTTTAAACTTCGGATACTTTGGGTTAGATAAGCAATGACAAACGAGGGAAGCAGCAGTTTGGAAAGAAGCATGCATGCCATATGGCAAGGAGACTCTTAAACACGACCAACGCTCATATTCGAATGAATGAGTCAATGAATTATTTTTAGAGTGGAATAGTGTTAGACTTTCACATGGTGTACAAGGTTTGTAAGTAGTTTTGCAACTGGACTAAATATTTACAGCCACAGCTTTGCAGTGTATTTGTAGAGTAGGCTTTACATTTAAGATGCTCTTTTTACGGAGGTGTACGGGTAATGATGAGGTAGGTTTTGTGGTATCGATTGCAGCTCCCATGCTTTTTACAGCAAAGACGGTTGACGGTATCATTAGAAAAGACAATCTGCGTCATCAAATTATTTGTTTACTCGGCAGGATTAGCCATTAAGAAAATTCAAATCGCCTTGAATGACGTTAGAGAACAGTTTCTAATTGCAAGCAGAACTACTTACATTAGAACTTTAGAACTACTCTTAACACAGCTTGCTTCGTGGCATCGTGTTCATATCTCTTTAAGTTTTGATTTTGATGTAAGTTGTTTTGTTTACATCTGTTGGAGATGACTGCATGATAACACACATGCTTCTTTCCATACAAATTTTAAGATCAAGACTGAGTACGATAAATATCAATATTAAACTGTTACTCTTTAGGGGGATAAATTTCAGAAACACAATTCAGTGATTTTGTATTTGTGCGTATTATATATAGTAGTGAGTTCTGAATTCTGGAGGTTTAATTTGTAACCCTTCCGGTTTAATTTTCTGACGGAAACGACAGCAGCCTGTCTTAATTGAGGGGAACAAATCCGAATAAAGGAATTAAACCGAAATCCCACATATACGCCACTCTCAGAACTGCTTAGAACTTTCTCGTTCAAAAAACTTGAATTGTTGCCCATTGCCCGAAAGCCAAGATGATTTAGTAGATAAACATTTTCTTACTTTCTTACTATCCCCATTTGAGTCACATCCAAAATATGTTTGTGTACAATACTGTATACTCGCAGTAGATACTTCTAGGGTTTGATCGTATGACTTAATTAAAAATAATTCAAAGACTTTGCAGGCAATTAGTTCACATCCATTAATGAGCTTTCATTAGCCCTTATTATTTCTTTCACTCATCCGTTTGTAACGGAAATTTATTACTTAAAAATTAACCTCTGTGATGACTAAAACAGGTGCAACTTTCCTTTATCCTTCTCCCGAATTCCATTCAACCCACAAGCTCATCCTCAGCCTTGGTATGACCCCTAGACTTGGTCACACATTTTTTCCTCGACGCAAACACAAAAAAAGTGAATGATTTGTTTTCTGGATTTAGATTTAGATTATTTTTAATGGTTAGATGGTCTCTCCGACCTCGTATTTATTTTCATCTAAGAGTATGAGCAATTGGGCCACAAAGTTTCAACTGTGAATTAGTATGCATTTCCCACTTATGCGTTCTTCCTGGTTCTGCCTTCATTCAGGATCGTGTGATTTTCTCAATACAATATCGACAAATTACCTCCCATTACAAGGCTTAAATAGCATTTGAGTCTGGTATTAGATTTCTCATTCAGAGAAGATTGAGACAAACTCATCTACAGGCGACTAGTAAATAATAATTTATGTTTGGAAGTGTCAAAACATCAGACATCACATACGTAGAAGGGTTTTTTCCACTTCAAAAATCTCCCCTTTCCAAACAGATGAGCATGGTACTTTTCCTTAGAATCGTAGGTGTGGTTGAAAGTTTTGAGTTTAGGTTCATTCGTAGTTTTACCACGAAGTAAAAACTCACTCGTTTCAAAAATCCAGTGTAGCATACGACGTTTCCTTTGCGTCTTAACAGATAACTAGTGAATCCTAGAGGAAGATCATAATGTATATAGTAGACAGTATGAAAAAGTGCTCTGAAGTTTTTAACCACCTCTCTCTGCTTCTTAGCCAATCGGGACCAGCCGAATTTTCGGAGAATTTATAAACATCTGGTCCCTTCTCGTCACACACACTTATATCTGAAGAAACGATCTTTAAATTGTCTTATGAATATATGCAAGATGAAATGTTTAAGAGATTGTTGAGTTGTACTTGCGTCTCTAAGTACAAAGTATATTTTCCCATCATTCTCTGTACTCTCGGGACTTTCTGGTGTATTTCTGTGAAGCATAGACAAACGTCTTCACACATTAGTTGGAAGCCTTCTTCCAAGATTTTTATTTATTCGCTTGCATATATGCATTTCCTAATAGGTTTCTTTAGTATCGCAGCTATATTTATATCCGATAAACCCCGAGATATCATATAATTTTTCGGACTCGGGTTAAAATTCTGCTTATTCGTGGTTGTAACGTCCTCATGAGAAGACTACTGCTGATTGGAACTGGCTCCGAAGAAGTTCTTACGAATTAAGCGAAATTATTTCATCTTGCAATAATTTGAAACTTTATGAATCATTTTCTCGCTGCGATTCACATCTGGATTTTAATTGCGAGAAATTTCATATTATCCCCAATAAATTGAAGAACGGTTGAGTTGTTTTTGTTGCGATTTTACTTGAAACCTTGAACTGTCCTTTATTTGTCGGTTTGTCAGTTTTAACCTGTTTATGAGTTGTCTCGTCCGTTATTAAAGTGTCACTCGTCACAGTGTGTGCTCGATTTCAACCTTGGTTTTAAAATCTATACAGATTGTGACTGTGAATGGTTTCAGAATATTAGCAATAATATATACTCGTTTCCGTATTTTGGAAATAGTGTATTGGTTTACATTGGTGTCAGTTTGTTTTCAATGTGATAGTTTTATGAGTTTATCTTATAGCTTGAGATAAAAAGTTGTTTCTCGTCTTCTCGTGTAGATAATTTAATTTTAAAACACCGGAAAAAAGCTAATTCAACAGGTTCAAGGACAAAGTTCCTTCAAGTTCGGTTCCGCGATCGACAATCGATTTATTTGGAGGTGTAAAGTTCTTTGAAAAAAGGCTTCAAAATGACGTCCGTTATGTCCGGTCATCGGTCTTACGGTTTCACGCTATTCGATGAACTGGTAAATTGATTCATCATTTTTTAAAATCTTGTTCACACCTCAAAGCGATGAGATTATACGCGAATCGCGAAGTTAGTCATAAAACCTAAACCACATAATTTAATCTAATTTCACATTTGCTTGAGCCAAAATCAGTGCTTTCCACTTCGCATTTGACTCCACTAAGGAAGAGATAACGAGTTTACTTCACTTTGTCTTAAGTACTTCTCACACTGTGATAATTATAACAAATGGAAAGTACAGCCCAGAGCCAAGAGGTAGACGAAAGCCTAAATGAAAAGATGTTATAACTCTCATTTCCCAATTCTCACGACTCCACATAATTTTGAAATCCACATAAGGTAATGTCAAATCTGAAATGATTCTTGTTAGAAATCAGGAAATGGTTCTCGTGAAAAGCCGAGTATCGTGATTATAGGTTAGAGACTCTGGTTACGGAATACGAAATTGAAACCCTTTTAACAATTGTGGTATCTGCAAATGCGTACGTGAAAAAGCATTCACATTATGATCAGCGTGATCAGAGTAATCCGCACGCTAAAGGTATCAGGCACGAGTTTTAGAATGACATTTACCCGTTTGTTCATAGAGTAATCTTCTTCGTAAGTGAAGCTTCTCTTAATCGAATCAAGTGTAAAGGAATTAGCTAGATTTGATAGATACAAGATCGTGAGACTTATTCTAACTTCTGTTGTGAGAGTTTCTCTGTGTGTAATAAAAGCCAAAGCAGATGCGAATAAACCCATAAATCTCATCCTTTCAAATGTAACGTCTACCGTGGTTCTTTTACCCATCATGATGAGAGAACCCTGCTGCCTCTTTATGTTTGCTTTTACTTCTTGACTATCACAAAATCTGTACATCTTCTCAACAGACTACTTTCATCTGTCTGTCTTTGAGATTACAAATCTCCTATGGACGCTTCCTCGCTAACTTAATGCTTCGATAACTTGGTGTGTCCCACGTCTCATTTCAGCTACTAATTTCAGGCATTTATTATTTATGTGCTTCTTAGCTCAAGTGGTTTCCTCTAGATTATTTTCGTACTCACAGATTCATGCTCACACATTGAGTTCATAAATTTTGTTTCTTCTTCCGGGAGTATCACGAATTGGATTTCAATTTATTGCGTCAACGACCAATTTGAATCATAAACATCAGTTGGGACAGGTTTATGTGCTGGTGTATTTGATACTGATAGTGTATGTGTAAACAGTGAAAGCAAATGGGTTTGTGTGAGGCCTTATTACGGTAATGACGAGTACTTAATTGGCAAATCATAGACTGGACTGACTGAAGTGCGTACAGAAAGGACCACATAATTTACTTTTTAGACTTTAAATCATGAATCTGAAAAGGGAATTGGGAATTTAAAAATTATAGAATTCTAAAGGTTGGTACACTCGTAGCAACTTCGCACATATTTCTTCTCGGAAATTAACTGGTCGATCTTTAAAGATAAAAATTAAAAGGCTTGAGATTATTAAGATCCCCTCACCACATGAAAAATATTGTTGTTGAAATCCATTTGTTTATTCAGCTGTCAAATTCTAGGATAGATTGCACCAGATATTTGGTGTATTTTTGAAAGAGCTTTATTTCCTATTTTGGATATGGCTCAAGAATCAAGATTACGATCTACAAACGGTTGATCCCATAACCAGTAAAATCTGCAGCGTACATAGCATGTTGCGCAGTGACCCTAATCGTGTTCTGGTGTCCGTCAGCGTTTTTAACATTCGGAGGCTGATGTTAACTTTTACATATTCGCTTTATGTTTTCTTTACTCCAATCTCATTTTTTTAAATGAGGTTCAAGCAATTTGACTAGCTGTTCCACTCGCTGTCCAAGAAAAACATGTAAAACTAGGTAAACTCAGAATATGTGGAACGAATGAATCCGATTTGGTGACAGTTGTGACAGGTTTTCGTAACGCTGTCTCCTTGAGTCATTTTTGGCCGAACTGTACCATCTCCTCGTCTTCATCTATAGGGTCAGAGGTCATATAAATTATTTAGGGAGCGAATAAGATTCCTCACTTTCACTTGACACTACTAGATGTTAGTTAGTGCAAAGTCAGGGTCAGCAGTACGAGGGAAAGACCTCACCTGTGTAAATAACGAGGTGAAAAATGAACTCATTTAATAACTTTCAACGACATGAGTCCATCTAAAAGTTAAACCGGCACCCATGAAGCATTTTACGACCAGAAACTTTAAACATGAATTGATCACGTGCAAAATATAAGAATAAAAGCAATTTAAGCGTGTGTAATTTAAAGACAACCCGTTGTTGAACTGCGTTTCATAAAGTTGTATGTTTTACTTCAAATATATTTACTAAGTAAGCAAGACAAGCCCCTATTGCTGCTGTTTTCAAAGTTCGATGCGATGAACGAAAGGAAAGAAGTAGTATTATGCTCAGCACAACGGAAATAAAATACACACACGCGAAATGGGAAAGCCTCGTCTTCTTCAGATTCCTGAGACGTGTGTGCGATTCACGTAATGGGCTTATCTATGTGTATGCATTAACTTCGAACAGTCATACACACTATCTTGCCATAAGATTTACGAACACACGAGTAGGGAGTCTTACTACGTGTTCCAATGTTCCAAAGTGCATTAGGCTTAATGCAAGTAAGATATAACAATGATTAGGTGCTGAGCTTATAGGCAAAGGCTTTCTATATAAAAAAAGTAGTTAGCAAGTCCAAATTTAGCTCGGTTTGTTGGAGTAGAAGCAAAGTGAAAATAACTCAGAAAAACATTTTCGAAGTTTTCTTTTTTGCTTCTGGGACCTTGCCCAGTTACATCGCGTTTCCAACAAACAGCGATTTCCTTCTTGAATGGTTTACTGCAATAATGGTGAATATTATTCCTCGTGTCGGAATTTATTCAGAAGGTTTTGATTGATTACACCTGCAATATTATGCTAACAGTCAAAATTAAGTATAAGGAATTTTTCAATATATGCACATGTAAATTACAGAAAGCAAATCCAACTTCAGATTATAAGTTTAATTATAATTAGCAGTGTATATCTATGACGTTAGTCTTCTAATGACAAAATGAAACATGATTTTAATCAAAACTGTATGGAACTAATTGCTTTAGCTGGTTGCTGGTGTCTTTTGGCTCATGTACAAAATACTATGGAATACAATGGAATAAGAGATTTTAACTTTGAATCCAACCGAAACTTATTTCGGTTCTCTGGACCCACCCACCTCCCCGTCTCGTCTTTGCTCTTCCAGGAGTAACCTTGCACTTGAAATCGACTTAATTTTTTGTCGCAAGTTATACAGCACAGTCGTCTTCTGTAGCTTGTTTTTCCCTTGGCTGTAGTTCATAAAGCGTATTCATTTCCTTCATCAAGTTAAATGAAAAGTCTCCTCGATAAGTAAAGTGGGTCTGTCTGGCAGTACGGCAGTAGACCATTATAAGCTGAGCATGGCATGACTAGATGTTGTGTGAATTGTTTTTGTTGGAACAACTTACTGAAAATTATATTATTTGTGGTGTATAATTAACCTTTGAAGATTTAAATTCACTTCGTCCTATGCATCTCATCTATATTCTTTTAGTGGAAGTGGAAAAGATGATTGAATAAATGCCCTCGCATTTTACGCAGTAGTTTTCGTATTATAAATTTTTCGAGCTGATAAAGGTATGCGTCAAACCCACCGCAATCAATAATCTAATAATAAATAAAAAATCTCAATCCATTAACCGTTTGCATCGCATTTATTGCTTCAATTCTCCATTTAAAAGATGAACACGAATTTCCATGAGCTGGTTGTGGTCAACAAGATGGATTGCATAAATCTTAAATTGAATCTTCATAAAAATCAGTAGGAATCCAGTTTGACAGGTTGTCTAAGCTTAACGATAGGAAAAAGATCAGGCATCAACAGACCTGACATGTACATCCATTTCATCAACCACAAGTTAACATCTCCTTCATCTGTAGTCAAATAGCACATGAATTGATCTCACTTTTCCATATTTCCTGTAATCATCTCCCAGCACGAACCACACCTTTAACCTTATTGATGTTTGTATAGTCTACAAAACTCTTTATAATATATTCCCTACTTGCCTTCCTGTCCTAATTTCTGTAACAATAACTTAACGAAGAATCGCCAAAGATGCTTTCGTGAGCACGAACTTCATTTTCTTTATGAATCTTCCTGCTGCGTTATCATTTTAAATTAGCCATCTTCAATCCATGTTGAATCAATGCGCACGCATATAATCATGCAAGAAGCCACAATACACGCTGATTTAGGATTTAGAATGACTCATATTTTAATTTGAAGTTGAGAATATGACCATCCATCACCTACCACATCGACCAAAATAGCAAATCACCAAACAGGGTTCGAATAATACCACTTACCAAGCACTTTTACCATCACAGTGGTAACATTAAGTGCAAAAGTGGTTTTAA
>JAQGAD010000881.1:0-26952 GCA_034696625.1 Isotomurus palustris
TGTATGAGCACAAAAATTGGATGTCCACATTATTATTCCCACATACAGTAAACGACGTGAAGGGTCCAAAGGTAAACCACGCCGTTCTTCTGTGGAAGAGCAAGCAGCATTTTGCTTAAACACCAGCAGCTTTCTCTACGCGAAATAATATGCTCAGCTTTGTAATCAGATTGGTTTGAGGATAAAAGAAGTAGGCTGGTATTTTGATAATCCAACACAAGAGGCTCTTTAACGCTTTTAAGAAGCAGGTTGTATGAATTCATGCTTGTGCACAATTATACACGAAATAATAAACCTTCCGTAACAGGATAAGCTTAAGCAGGACATTCTTCAGGAAACAGGTCATTCCTCAAGTCTCTGAGGAGCCATAATGAGCCACTACTTTACTCTACAATATAAAACTACTACTACAGCATATAGCCCAATTTAGTTATGCATGATCAATAAAATCCCACGCATTAAGCTTGTGGAAGTTGAATGACTTTTAAGTTCCGAGTGAACTACAGATTTCGTTCTTTCTAAATGAACTCTGGCTGGAAGGAATTTGCAGGGATATGAAGAAAGCGAGCGATAAGGAAACAAGATAAAATTGCACAATTGTAATTAAAGCTCGCTGTTTAATGATCAACCAACAACGAAACGTCTAGTTTCACAAGTCTCAAAACTCTCATTCAACTTTATTACTTTCTTTTCAGTTTCACAATAACTTTTTTTGCATTTTCATAAACTTTAACTGATATTTTTCATCGACTAGGGAGATGTTTAGAATTGTAATTAAATAGTTTCTCTTTTACTTTTCTTCCTTATGGCAAAATTTAAGGCGTATATGAACTTCCATTTCATAATGTAATTTTGCCTATCACAAAGGGAAAACCATATATATATAAAAGTTTACCATGGATTGTTTCATATCGTGTTTATGTATCTATATAATAATAATGTAGCACTTTCGTACAGAAAACATTTTAGTTATAATAAATAATGCTATAATACTCTTTTGCACACAACCGTGTGTGCAGTACATTTTTGTGATTCTATTTAATAATATATCGCGTGATTCTGAATTTGTCTATGATAGTAAATACAAAGATTTCTAATTACACATCCGAACAGAAAGGCACTTCTTGAACTTACCTAGGATTGAACTATTTCATGGAGTTTAACTTTCATAATGAGTAGCTAGTCTCATACATATTGAATTAAACGAGTTTAATTAAAAATCTGAGAGAAAAAGTGATTGCATGCAGAATCGTAAAACTGCTGCACGGCCTGCGTACTTTTCTAGGAGTAAAGGAGAATGCGTATTTAGAATTTTTATACACTTTGGGTTTCTATTTTGTTAAGCTGCGATTCTTCTAGAAATATTGCATAGAACTGGCTGCATTATGTGTACAACCCATAGCACGTAACATTCATTTCTACCAGTATTAGCTGACTCCACGACAAATGGCACTTAACAATTTATTAATATATTACATAATACAACAACAATTAATTTCATCTTGCAGGTACATAGTCATCACCATCTTCACTGTTAGTACGAACAATTTTCATTTCATCATCGGAAGAATTGTCTTTAGGTTCTGCGATATCGAAATCATAGATTGTACACCATAGTGGGCCAGTAGAGCTAATTGTTCCTCCCCATTTCCATCCATTTGGGATAGCCGGATGAGTCAGGCCACTTTCGACCACACCTTGTTCACCTAATGGAATATCACAAGTCAAGTTCAGTAATTAAAACAAATGTTTACCACCAGCAGGAAAGTAGAAACTCGAGAGTAAAACAAGTCTCACCTGAATAACTGGGTTTCAAGCCTTTAGAAACACAAATACTGCTTGGGAGTGCACTCGTTTCATCTTCTTCCTTCAGAGGATAAACTAATTCCATATCTTCCACTGCTTTTAAACCTGCACTCGAGAGTAAGAGATACACCACTTAGGTTTTATATAAAGTGATGGGAGTGTTTGGAATTTAGAATTACACAGAGAAACACAGAAGAACCCACCTTTTAGTGCTTGCTGACCATTAAAACTTCCTATAATCATAGCTCCCTGAGTATCCTCAACCAAACTCATGACAGCTTCCATGGCCTGCTGCTGAGTGTGACTTACACTTCCGTTCGTATACTTCCCCGACTCAAGAGCCACTGACAGCAAGTTTATCAAAACCCATGAATTATCTCTCACCTGCAATGCAATATACAATTGCAGACTGCATTCAAAAAGTACCAGGGTAGTTAAAAGTTTTGGTAAAAATTCAATTACCGTGATTTTAAAAGTAGCAAACTGCCATAAACTTCCGTTTTGAATGGGACAGAACTCTTTTAACTTTGGAACGGTGACTTCATCTATTCTCTGAGAATCGTAAATTACTCCCAAGTAGTGGTTTACCTGTGAAGTTAAAAATTGTTATTTTATGCATCGTAAAATTACGCCATCAGTTTATATGGGAGGAGAGAAGTTTTTTTTTACTTTATTGAAGTTCATTACTGACTCGTGCAATGCAAACTTCCACATTCCACGGTATCCGCCCCACTTGCGGTTGCAGTAAAGTTGAGGATTGTTCATTTCATTGCAAATCTGATTCATGAAAAAGTTGCATTTTTATTTCACCGACATTCGTAAATGAATCAGGATGGGAGATTGTTCGGACACTCATTTATTTACAAATTTATAATATAGCAATTACCTTCTCCAATGCACTTGGCTCGCATATTTCTTGAATCGCAAGAATCGAAAACCTGCATAAAAAATCCCACCGTTTATACGAAGCCTCATAAGGATTCGCATTTTATTGTCAGCCATTATTAGCTAACATAAAAGAGCCACTTTCTATAAACGCTTACTCACCTATTTTCTAAAATAGTCCTTGTGATGACTTCCATAACTCCAGGATTGCTAATTTTATCTGCAGTAAGTCTTTCCATGTTCCACGTAGCCACTCTATATGCAGAGTACCCGTCTTGCTCAAAGTTAAAGTTGGAGACAAAAAGCGGCCTGGCAGTTTTGAGAGACATTAAGTCATAAATTTCTTGGAGAAGCGTATCTGATCTCGACTCGTCGGACTCTTCAAGGGTAGGAGGGTCAGTCTCAGTGAAGACCGGAGATGTTAATTTCTTATCTGATGGAGTAACCAACTCCACGGGCACGGATGCGGACCTCACTTGTCCTACAGAAGTAAATCAATGTCAACTTTTTCCTTATCTAAAGTGTTAAACTAAAGTCGTATAGTTTTACTACAAAAGCTTTATATAGCATTGAGCATGCACTGCGAAACTGCACTCAATCATTATATTATACCAAACTTTCTATTGACTAACTGACCTTTACCATTCGGATGTTTTGGCGTCCTTCCCGGAGAATTACTGGAAACAGTTGAACTCAAATCAGAGTCGAAGTCTTCCGTCGTCAAATACGCTTTGATGGACGATAACCGCTTATGACTAATTCCCACGCGACGTAAATCATCCAAACATTTAATTGTTCCCTTGTTCTCCCTGTAGTTCATGATCCGAGCTGCCGTTGCTTGATTGATCCCTTCAACACTCATCAGATCGAACATCGTGGCGCTATTGACATTAATCAACCTCGTAAATCGAGAGGACGAGGAACCTGCGATACGCGTGGATTCTGCTGTACTCGGAATACTCTCGAGTGAAGGAACTTTGGATGAAGCTCGGCTGTCAATTCAACAAAAAAGTCTTTAATATTTAAAGCATCCTCCATCATCTTCTTATTGACTGATGAAAATCAGACATACACAAACAAACACACATTCACTAAAGTTCCTTTCATCATTCATCGAAGGACCAGCCAACATGGAGCAGGCGGTGCAGGTGTACTGACTGTTTCTACAGTTTGATGAGAGATATGCATGAGATTTGCGAACTCACCTTAATGCAGGCTTCCTCCTGGATATACATATTTCAGGCCGGAGTTGATCTAGTTTACTCGCACCCATTCCGGACACCAACGCGAGGTCTTCAATCTTACGAAACCCACCGATAAGTTCTCTGTGGTTTACAATGTTACGTGCCAAAGCTCGATTAACTCCATGTAAAGTCATTAACTCGTCTTCCGTCGCAGTGTTCACGTTCATCAATTCCACCTATTGTTCCAGAAACACAATGACAAACTTGCATTATAAACATTTATTGTTCCTCATGGATCATCCCACGAGTCCTCATTAGATGCACATTGCTCTTTGCTTCTCTCAACTCAAAGATTGACAGCTTACTACGCTACTCTCTCACGCTAAAAGTAGATTATCTACGTAGGAACTCATGTGACTGCTGGATAACTAGCTGGAATGCGCATAGGATGACATTAACCATCAATATATGCATCCCACTCAAAATAGCTCCGTACCTTAATGTCATTTTCATTTATGTTGAAAGACGCACTGATAGAGCCTCGTCTCCTCTTCCACTTTCTCCTTTGGAATAGCTTGCTTAACGAGGCTGTGGAGCGTCGGTAGCTGAGGTACGACTTCGACCGAAGGCTTCGTGATGCCGTTGCAACGTCGTGGATAGTACTGGAGTCTTCGTGTTGAGTGGAGAAGCTTTCATCTGTCCGAGGGTCTGGATGGCCGTTCACTACGGTTTCATTCCTTGATCTCATTTTGGATGAGGAAGTGCTTGGCCCGTGGCCCATGGTGGGACTCGCAATGCTAGAAGATGGGGATTTGTCCCGATGCTTCCGCCTGCAGGTCCTGCACTTTCTCCACAGGAGCCGAGAAGGAAGTAGGCAATTACACACGTGGCCCGACAGTTTGGCTTAGTCTCTCCAAACAGCTTCCCTGCAATATTACAACATTCGCTGCTTCATCACTTATTATTATCTTTACCTACTTTCCACTTTCTAGGGGAGATGCGATGATGATGCTTGTGTATCATCAACCTGAGGTGTATGTGAGAGAGAGAGAGCATTAAAACTGTTTTGGGAAAATGCGAATGTGAGAAATAACTGTGTGATGTCAGTGAAATGAGATTGCCTACTGCAGAAAGACATGAGATAGGTTGGTGGTGTTTACTCGCATTTCTCAGTGGATAAGAACTTTATGAACTCCTTCATATTTTGGCATAAATTATTACGATGCCACACTTGTGACGGTTGAACATATTTTTTATCTTTCAAAGTGTAATGTGCAATTCCATGCATAATTACATTGAGCATGTGTTCAGTTAAGCTAGCCAAAACTTCTGCTGCTGCATCGGCGTACTTTGGGCTTTTTTATTAATTCTGTAATTCTTCTTTCCATTAGATTTCCTGTTGCTATATTTTGTGCATGATTGTACAATAAATTAACCAGTATGCCTCTAGAAGGCACGATTACGGTTTTGCACAAAAGAGGAGTTACAGATTTATTCGCGTACGGATTCATGCAATATCTTCATGTTACTCCAGCGTGTGAGCGTATAGAAATGAAATTGAAGAAGCCAACGAACACACTGTCGTGCAATAAAATTAAATAAATTGTATTTATCAAGGCTGCCGATGACTGATACGAGCAGATAACGAAAACTTCAGAGAGGATATGATGTGCCCTTGGCAGTGATAATGATTACGTCAGAAGAGCCGTGGAAGCTTTCTAAGTTTTGACACTACCCAACCGTTTAGAACGAATTCCATTATCCTAGTTGGAATTTCTATATACAATACAAAGTCATTAAATAGTCTATAACAGAGATCAGTAGTGCTGTTTGACTTTTGCTCTTCCGATGCAGACGAGCAATTACATGGCTTACGATATTTAATGAAACATTTGATAGAAGTAATGACAAGAAGTCCTTGGCACTCTGAAAGGTTGTGTTGTGTAGGTCAACATCTTCTTAACTAACGAGGGAATGGAATTAGCTTAACTGATTCTCGACGGAAAGCTTCAAATTAAGTAAAGCTGTGATATTTCCTACAAACATTTTTCCGGAAAACTTGAAGAAATATACTAAATAGTATTGTGGTGCACATTAAATTGAAATACACTTTCTTAGTCTTTCTAGGGCCAAGCGAACTTCATAAGGATTCAGAGGTGCTTCTTGTGGTCTGTATCTGTTATTAAATGGGCGAGGCTACATTTATAACTTAATAAAAGTTAAAGCAGACGTAAATCGTTTATTGATCTGTTACAGAAAACCACAGGATTTTTGGGGCTTTTATGCAGTTACACTATTTCCAGACATAAAGTGGCACGTTTTGCATACGGTTTGTTTGAGCTCTTCGCAACTTTAAGACCGCATTATAACTTCACTTACTCAAAGCCCTAAAGTCCTTAAAAGCCAGACCGATTTCCTCGTGCTATAAGCTTCCTTTTGACTTTTCTTGTTCGTGAGTTTACTATGATTTCCTGTAGGAAATAAACGTGTGGACTTTATTGGTAGGATCGAGAGGAAAACACCACAAGTCTTAAAGCAAATAAACCAGAATATTCAATCAGATGAATCTGATGCTTTCCTGGCTACTGTATTGACTTAAGAATATCAAGCCGCATTAATTTAATGTAATTTGTAAGTCAAAGGCAAAGCGTGCGGGCTTAAACCTTGTGGCATTGTGAGGATCAGGACAAGTCAAAGTACAAAAGTGTACTGAGTGAGTGAGATAAGTTATCTGTCACCAATAAATACATGGAAGCACTTGCCAGACTGAACATCAGATGCGTTGGAACTTAGAAGGATTACACAGCAATGAACCTAGACGTGGCCAATTTTTGGCAACCTACATGAACATTGTCAATCTTAACCGAGCTTCTCTAAAGTTGGAACTGCATCAACTAAATCTTGAATTGCATAACAGCAATAATAGATAAGTGGAGCACACAAAGCAAGACCTGTCCCTAAGTCCCTATAATTCACTGAATTCACTATACTCACACGTAGCTGGAAATGTAGATGAATCACAGAAATGTAATTAAATCTTTAACCTTCAAGTCGAAGCCTATACAAATACAAACTGTGTTCGAATGTTCTTGGATTGCCCTCTCGATCCTTCTCCTTCACAGTCTGTTTCGTTTTTCACAAATTTTACTGACGGAAGCATCTGCACTCACTGTTGTACTCACGAAGAGTCAAAGTCTTTGTAAATCTTGCAGGGATAAACCTGGGGTTAAAATCTCTCGTTGTTTGACATTACTTCCCACAGCAATCATCGCGTGTGTAATCGAAGTGTCAAGACTCAAAAGGCAGTTTTGTGTGTTGTAAAAGCAGTAAACAACTCATAAAAGAATTAAGAAAGTTCTCAACAACTGCAATCATGAACAAAGTCCAGTTCTTAATCTGTAAGATCTTGGCTACTTAACTCTTGTAAACTTGTAACCGATGAGCCAAAAATTCACTGTAAGATCGAACACCTTAGCCTTAGCCAAAAAGTAATACAAGCTGTGCACCCAACAACTACGCAAGTTTAAAGTGATGATCATACTTCACAGAATGGAATGCACTGTTTATACATGCATGGAATTACTGAAAGAGCATTAACTGAAACAAGTACACGAAGCAGTAGTAATAGAACCCTTCCCATAATATAATTGCTAATATATCTCTCTCCCTTCAAGGTAAGTCGAAGGTGAAGCAGGTGTTGCACGTGGTGGAGACCAACGAAGACTATAAACTATAAAAACTCAGTCAGACTAAACTAATTAACTTGTGCAGTGAGAAAATTTGATAGGGAATATCAACTTTATCCGTAGAACTCCCTTAGCCTCCTTTGAAGTTTAATCTCGTTGAGTCCACATTGCTTTCTACGAGAAGAAGTCATGCGACATCAAATCAAAGATCATATTGTAGATTTAAATTGAAATTATGGCTAACAGAGATCACGATTTCCCTCGTGGATGATCCGTCCATCGTAAACTATGACTAACACTCCGATAAGGTTAACTCGAGATAAATGAGGCTACAGGACTTTGAACTTCCTTCTGATATTTAATCAACCTGATTTGAATCCTTGTGTGTTTTATGATTACTTTTTAGTCCTTGTTAAACTTATTTGAGCACAAGCAGTGTCAACCACGACAAAATAAACTGTGTATTAGGTTCTATCTCATGCAGTCTCACATCCTCTCTCATGATCTATTTCTAGACTTTTGTCTTGCTCAGCTTTCAGTAGGTACTGAATAGCAGCATAATAAATCTAAGCTGGTCTTTTTAGTAACAATTCCATTCGTGTTAAAGTCCCAATACGTAATAAATAAATTAAACACAATGTTACATCAGTATGGGAAGAAGATTATGAGCCACATCTCGATCTTTCTTCGCATAAATATGCATTGTGAGTCTTCCTGGCTTCATAAATAGCCAATTAGACTGGCGAATAATAGCGGAAATTATTCATGAAAGATCCGCTCTTTGAATCTAGGATTTGTGATGACATCCTCTTCGATTGATAAAGATTTAGTATAACATTTTACGTGCATTTTATTATGAAGTTTCCTTTCAATTGTAGTCTGGAAATAAATCTGCTAGATTTACTCATCTGGAAACAATCGTTGGTTGCAATTAAAACTTCTATTCGCCCTGTGTCAAGAATATCAATATTTTATGCAACGATAGCAAATTTTTCGCAATCAAATAGTTAACAACGACTCCGACGGGCCATTTAACAATATTGTATGATAATTCGCTAATTTAAGTCTACAAGCTACAACCAAACCAAGAAACAATACGAAAAAACGTTGAATGGATTTTTCCTGACAAGGACAGTGTGACAGAGGTTATGAAAGTGGAGTGTAATTAAAGCATACACAGTAATACACACTTCACATTATGCAATTCACCTTATTTTCATACTATATCTAATCATATCACCTACTCTTCGAGTAAACAGGAACCGGAATAAATTTTCACAACTTTTCTCTGTCCTACCCACCTGATCCCAATTGTCCTGTCCTGTTGCTTGTCCAGTACTTGTTTTTTACAGAAAACAAGTACTGGACAAGCCATAGGACAACCTGCAAAACCTAAAACCTCATTCAGAACAACTGAGAGAATGGAAATCAAGGAATGAGATCAACGGACAAGCAATGATTGTGCAGGCATATGGTCAGCACAAGTTCCACAGAAGATGCTCTTTGATTAATCAATTCAAGAGCACTCTCAAATCTGCACAACGAACTTGTCTATCATCTCATGAATTATAGTTCACTCTGCTTGACCTTGTAAAGTGATCCCTCTGGACTGGCCTTTAGATCTGAATGTGCACGCTTTCTCTTTGCATACCCTTGACATTTCTCTGAATGAAAATCTCATCATTCCGCATCACAAAATCGATTTGTTTTATACATGTCCCCAACATAGCTTGCGAAAACCTCTCATTTGTCTACTTTCGTAGTTTTATACTCGTAAGCTTTTTGTCATGAAACCTGATAAGACTGCATGGATAGAATAGAAAATAGGACGGAATCTCCATTTCAAGTACATGACGATATTGCAAAAATGATGATAATTATGTTTAATAGTTTTATTGACGTATTGTATTGAAAAGTAAAGTTTTGCTCGATCGAAAACTTACTAATTTTATACCAGACACCTCTCGTTTTACGAAATAAATTATACAACTTTGACAAACGCATTTTATACGGAATTGCAAACAATACAAAGTTTGACAAGACACTAAATAAGTAACCGTTCGCTTCGATAAGAATAAATTACTAATGAGCTTTACAGTATGAAAGGCCAATACATTACAAGCACAAGTTTTAACATAATAATATAGAAGGAATTTCTGTTTCCTCAATATGTTTGAAATTGAACTGACACATCAAACAATCGATTTTATTGTGATATTCAGATCAAGTTTTTAATTTAGAGAGCATTGCAAGATGAATAAATACAACTTAAACCGGTCAAGTTTCAATTTGTCAACAATACTCTTATTGTCTTATTGTTATTTATATTCATAAATCGATGCAGAAATAATCACGCGTGAGGTTAGAATGTTAGGAATGCTTTCTACTTAATTAAATCCAAGTACTAGCTCTGTGTTATCAGGTTTTTATCTATAAGAGCAGACATTTTGGAAAACCACGCACGTTTTGAGAACATTAAATAGACACGCAAGAATGGACGCATCGGATCGATTAGAAGTGTTGAAAAATACAAAAAATTTTCTAGTAAAAGTGACGCTTTACATTGAAACATTTGTGTGTTTAGCGAAGCAGTTGAAGCAGAAAATATGCCAAGTATTCGGCAATGCGTTCATGTTCATGACAAGCAAACACAATACAAAAGCACTATCAAAACTATTCATAAAAAATTCTTGTATAAATCCTTCACATGTGAGATTCGTCTCTGTCGGGAACCCTCAGTAATTGGGAAATGCATCAAAAGGCTACTCACACAAACACACCTTCTGTATAAGTCATACACCTGTCCTAAATCAAAGATTGAATGGAGCTAGACTTTTTTCCCTAGTCTGTTTATAAATAAAATTTTTCCTCCAAACCTGGATTGATTGAAAGAATCGACAAAAAGCCAATAACCGAGTCTCTAATGCATTCTGGAAGTGACCTACTTTCTGATGAGTACACATGAAAAGTAGCAACATTAGTCTTGGTGAAATAGAATCAACATAGAATGGATTCAACACTCGCCCTAATTTGACGTATCAAAAGGCAATAAATCTTCCTACAAATGATCTCTCCACCTAAATTCCCTACCTAACTTATAGACACTACACCACTACCAACTACGTGAACGCACAATATGCAATATTTCATGCTTCACATTCCTACACGATATTAATACTTGTGAAGTCGGAGTTGTCTGAAGATGATTTTGTCCAGGTTGCTCTTCGCATTCAACTTACCTCCTCCTCTGCTTTTAGTCTTATAGGCGGTTTCGAAAGTCTCAAGATACAATAAACACAGGAAGTGTACGGCAATATAATACAGAAAATAACAACTCTTCACGGTCTTCCGAGTTCTTTCAGGTCACTATATACGTTCGCACTAATGGGTATTTTATTCACTCGACTTGTCCAAAGCTTTTCTCGTACTTTTCCTAATCCATTTTGCCTCTTGAACTGCTCCCAGTAAGTCTTCTTTTTGTCTAAGAGACTGGAATCGCACGCTCGCAAACGTCTGCCTACTTTCCTCTGTGATGGAGAAAGGAGCAAGTGAAAGGCACAACTGAGAAATTTCTTCGCAGTACAACTTGTAAAATAGTCTTAGCGTCTTCGGGCATGAATGAAAGTGTTTTTCGCTTTCACAGGGAATTCCCCTTATTTTACTCATCCATCCACTTCAGTATTACACATCCCATGAAATGACACACACACACACAGTGATGATGATGAGTATAGAATTTTTTGCACACCGTGTTGCTCGGAGCTAAAAAGCAGAGATAGCTGTACGAGCTAGCGTACTTCTATGTTATTAAAACCTGGGGTTAGTACACGTGCACTCGAAACGTAAAACTACATAAAATAAAAGCCATCCTTCTGGAACTGAAATGTACTTATTATTATTAATCATAAGAATTTGGTACACGTGAACTAACGAGTATAAAGGTAACTACAGTATTATATGTAGTAAAAGTGGTGTACTTTTGAAAGAATTGTGTTCCCAGGATTAACTAAATTGCTCACCGACAGCAGTTTCAAATGTAATTACTAATTACCCTTCACGTTATAGTTATGTGAAGGTTCATATTCTCTATACACACACACTGAGTTGAAGAAAGACGATGCACTTTACATGCTCCATCGATGGAGATATTTGTTTGTTGCTTAGTCATTAGTACAAGAAGAAGCACTTCATTAGTCTGTATATACTTAAAACACGCAATAGAGAGAGATATAAGTGTAGACGCTCCAGGTCGTATCAAAGAGTAATTAGTAACGCAGGCAGATGAGTCTGTTAGAGAAGTAGGCTGTTGGTAGGTTCAGCCCTATTTAAGGCCAAACTTTTTAGTGCAAGCGAACCGAGCTCCAGTCAGGACAGCAAAAGTATTATCAGCTCACTTCCAAATATCCAAGCGTGATTAAGTATATCCTGCGTAAAATAAAAGCATCAAGAGATAAATGTTAAATGTGAGTTATTTTGTGTATATTCAACTTTATTGAATGTGGAAGTTATGCTACATTGCATGCATTCATTCAAAGCTGTGGTGGATAAAACAACTCCTCGGTAATTCTGCTTAGCTGACGCTGACACAATTAGTCAAAACTCATTATTTAATTTTGTTAGTTGACTACATGGTGTTAAACAACTTGCTATTGGAAATAGAATGCTTTAAACTTTTAATGATAGCAATTGGCAATAGCGGTTCGATTACTGTATAGTTTGGGTGATCAACAACCGGAAAACTGGTTTACCATTTAAGTTGTAATGATGTAATGAAAGAAATATCGCTGGTTGCAAATACCACGAAAATATTTTGCAAGTAATACTGCACGTCATGTATTAATTGTTGTTTTAGGAATGTACAAACGTGACATATCTTGCATTCAATAAGTCTTAACTGAAGGCTTCAGAGTTTTTATCCACTGGAAGATACACCTTTTTGCTTATAAGAAAAAAGTAGAATGCAAAAAAGAAGTAAAAACTAACCTTAGAAAAGAATAGTAATGTTGATCCTTGGACTTGAAGACGAGGAAGGGAAGAGCTGGTTTTCGTATAGAAATGCCGATTCTAGGATTCTACACTTTTCAAGTAAGTCTTGAAACTACAAAAGTATATAGGGACTTTCAATCTACTAAAGACTGGTGAACTAAGATGTATTATTACAGTCACTCGTGGGTTTGGTTAATGATTGAATTATACTTAGGGAAAACCGTAAAAGACGTGAGAAGAACAAGTCCACAAATAAACTGGCACTGAATTCATGAGACTACGACTAAGTCTTGTAATAATTTGGATTGTGGTAGTAATCGTTATCAGGACAGGAGCCAAGAGTATGTAAAGTTGGTTAAAGGAGTCTCAGCAGCAGCCTGTTCGTCCTGAAGGAGAAATGTAACTGATGAGGACACCATCCAAGTTTACTTAGCTAACTATGTAATGTGGAAGTTATACAGGAATTGAGTATAACATGAAGCATGAAGCATGTGAGTCTGTGAACACTGTGTGAAGCTCAAGGGTAAAATCAATGTGGACGGATTGCAACTCTCTACTACATTAGACGGAATACTCACCTAATCTCCTAACAAAATGATCATCTCGCTGTGTGTCTACACAAGTATCCTCGCAAAAATTAACCTTTTGCATATTTTTTACTCGTTTTGCATACTCAATAGCCTCTCATCATCATCATCATCATCATCACATCACCATTGGGTTGGATAAAGTCAATTGTATAGTCCCACACATCTTTATAATAAGAATCAACATTATTGCCCGAAATATTATCTCATCTCGTTCACCTCATGATACTCTCATTGTCAGTACACAATGCCCACTCGTTGTCAGAATCATCCAACACAAAGATATTTGGCGAAACAGTAAAACTAGCACATCCTCCTTCTCCTGTACGCCACACACCTGCCTGATAAAGTGCAAAAAGAGTTGAGAAATAGACAAACAAAGTTGTATCATGTCCGTATCGCTTTATAACAATATGAAAGAGTTTAACCAATTAGAAACATGTGCTGAGTCTCGTATTATGTGGAGATTGATTAACTTTATAGAATTATATTCATACATTACTTATAGAATTGATAATAGTAATGAAGATAGCATCGGTAAACATGTTATCAGGTATTTTGTGTTTTGCAGTTATCCTGGAACAGTCAAATCTTCTTTTCCTACATAAACTGTTTCGTAACTTGGATTTTTTTGTAATATTTATATTTATGTTTATAGTCCAGTCAAATGTACTGAACTTTGAAACTGTCATCAATAAGAAAGTTCCCGAAACAATATACTAAATGTAAATCCTTCTACGGAAAAATATGACAAATGGTTGGTATTTTTACTTATGCCATGAGTCATACCCAGGAACTAGATTAGAATCTGAAACCAATGAGGGAGACAATTCCAGAAATAAACCTCGCATTCACACACTGTCACAATGCACTCCCATTTACATCAATCAAAACTGGACGAGTTTTAATACAGTTCAACGCATATTCATACAATATGTACATTCATTCAAACCATAATAAGGATTTATATATTACTCATGACATTCAGACAGCATAAAGTCTAATTCTATACATGAACGATGAGCCACCTGTCATAAATAAAAGGTAACGTTAATTCTGATCTTGAGATTTCTAGAGGACGGCTGAACTGATTTTCTTCCTTGAGTTTCTGTCATATAGTCTTCACTAATATTGGATGGAAATCATCAGAAGTTAGGATTGAGTCATATTAATATCAACGAGTAATATCATTGATTGAGAAGCAATAAAACTAGCTTTTGAAGCACCGGTGTCAGTCAATTTCTTTGTTGCAGCTTTAGTATACTTTAAAGATTGACTTCTGAATTTCAATTATCAAGGATTTTTAAGGATTTCCACTCGTTCACATTTGTCTCAGTTCCCTAACAAAACTCTGCATGCAAAACTTTCGACTAAACTCAATGGTTGTTAGATGAAGATGTAGTTTTATTGACGACTCGTTCTCCCTGAGCGATTTCTCCAGCTTTCCATGAAATGTACTTCAAGTATGTGTCGAATCCGTAGAACACCATTGCAAGATAACCGAAGAACTGGAAGCGTAAAAGTTTACAATTCAGCAATGAACAGCTTGTCAACTGACAGTGAACAAATAATAAACTGTTAAGAAACTCACTGCGGCTGCTGCGAAAGGATCTTCATAATAACCTAATGTCGCAACGGCAGTAGCTGCTGTGAAGTAGAAAAAGGTCCATATGCCACAGTACACGAGTTCCTGTATTTTTCCAGACGCGTTAGCTTGTCACTTTTCAAAATAGGAAACTTAAATATGACAATGTTTCTTACGATAAGCAACCACGGCATGAAATAAAGCTTCTCTATAAGGTGAAAGAGGAAAAGAAGGAGAAGGGAAAGGGTAATAAGAAGTCCCCCGAAGGCAACGAAACTAAACCAGTTGGCATTATGGGCATTGGATCGATGAGCAACGGACACACAAATGAAGCCGATAAGATTCAGTACCTGTCAAACAAAAATTTAAATAAATCTCCACTCATATCTTTCAATTTATATTCATGCTATTCATACCATTTGTGCACATTTTAACGTCCCAGGGAGAGATCGAACATACGAAGGATCGAATCTGACAGTGGTGACCACTGTCGTCGACGTTGTCGTCGTCGTCGTTGTGTGGGTAGCAGGGAATCTCGCTTCTGGATCCATCTCACTCATCGGACTAGCTTGCTGAAACACAAAAATGACCACTTATAAATCCAAAGGATATCAACTATCAATCAATTAGCAGCCTTTAATCGGCAAAACTTACCTGTGAAGTTGAAACTTCCTAAGAAATAAAAATAGGAGACACTCTTAAACGGTGTGTTCACGAACGAGGTCAGACAAATCGGAGTGCACTGCACTATGTTAAAGACGATCTTAGCTATAGTATGACGGGAAGAGGTTTCCGAACATTGAGAGTCTCACATCCATAAGACACTGTGGAACTGTATGTCAGTCAATAGTGAAGAGCGTCCGGATATTAAGTTGGCGTTAGTGCAGTTATCAGAGAGAAAGTTAACCTAATTCTCTGTTCTAAAATTGGCCCAGCTAAAAGTACGAACCCGGGTTCGTCATATCCACTTCTTCAGTTAATCCCACTGCCTAACGTACAAATGTTAGTCTCTCTCTTTAAGTTAACTCACACTATTAGTAATACTAGCCGAAGTAGCAGATGGATTACTATGGGAGGATTTAACCAAATGCCAAGTAAAGAATCTGCTCGAGTTCACTTACGAGATGATATGTCTCCTTATGACAGAATAATTTCTCAGTCTCTTTCTTCGTCAAAGTAGAGTTATCTTATTAGGAAGAAAAATTAGCTCATTCATTGACTGACTGACACATTGAGGAAGTTAGGCGAACTGTTACGCACACAGTTTTATCAGAGTTGAACAAAATATCAACAATATTTGCCACAATCGAACCAAAACCTCCTCGGAGATTTCCGTCCCCCACTACGAATGCAATGCTAGTATAGTCAATGAAATATTGTGCGAAGGAGTTGTGGTAGATAGTGTGTGTGTGAATTACACAGCAGAACTCTATTTGTTCCTCACGTAATGGTAATGCAGCGTAGTGAAGGGATGTAGTTGTAACTTGTAAGGTAGAAAGAACGAGGAGGATGTAAGATTACTTAGCACGAAAAGGGTTGATAATCGTCAAAAGTTACTCATTACTCATCATCATCATAGTGAGCTAATCCTTTGAAGGCTGTTGAAGAGCTTCCCAGTTTCTTATGTAAAGTACAAGGGTGTTAGGTATGGTTCTAGTTAGCAATGAGCATAATATCTTTATATCTTCTTCTGCTGCATTCTTCATAAAATGTTTCATTCATTCCATGCTGATAAACAGACTCATGTCATTCCTAGTGTCCCTGAAATACGCAATTCACTAATTGTCCCATCATGTCATGTCTTCATGTTTGCGTTATAATATGGCATTTGTCTTCTTCACCGCCTGTACACATTTATATATAATACATAGGTGTGATTTATACTTACGTAATTATGATTTGAATAAATAGGCAGTAGACACGTTAAAATTCATGAAAACACATAATGCATTCTATGATATGATGCAAACTGTTGATTTGTTGGTTCCTACTAGTTCCTAGGATGATTTTAAATAAGATCGAAGGTGCACTTGGAATGTGGTCGTTCAATTTGTCAAAAGATGCATCGAAAAGAATGTCAATCTTATGCAATCAGTGCAAACGTGGTCAAAACTTTCGAACGGACGTCTCACGGGACCCTCAAGTCACTTTTTCAGCTGGCATTGTGTGGAACTTTCTCCATGTGGACTTTCTCCGCGTGTTCCACTTTGCCTGCGTCTCACTACGCCCCTCGACAGTCTTTGTTCCTCCTCAGAGTTCGTTGATGCTGAAGGACTCATGACCTTACGAATAAATGACCCCCCAATGTTCTCTTCCGCATTTTCACCTGCGCCGTGACAGAAGACGACACTCCTTCATATCCTCCTCTTTGTCGTTGCCATTGTCTTTCAGATCTAGTTTTTTAACTCATAATTACACTTTCGACACGTCATGGAGAACGGCAGCGTCACGCCACCTGCTTTCTTAAGGGGTAGACGCAGTGGGTCCTTTCATCCCTACAGGTACTATATTGGAGACACTAAAGGAAGGTCAGCAGGTACTTTATGGAACAAGGCATTTGAAAGTGTTGTTGTTTCATAGACAAGTTCCACGTCACCTGTTCATGCCTTTGTTAAACGAAGGACCCCATTCGAGGAATTTTGGTGTGTTAGTGCGTCCTCCTCCATTTCATGTGGGGCCTTCAGTCGCTCGCTGGACGCGCAGAGGGTTTGACCCAAATCGACGTCTACTTGGAGTACGTGGGAACCTCATGAACCATCCTTTCCATCCGATTATGGCTGGGGAGGAGCAGAATTCCAACAGAAGGATTTCAAACGGTTCGGTCGGTTCGATATATTCGTCCCAAGGAAGTCCATCGGAGAGCGACGACAGCGGAAGTGGAATTTGTGATGAGAATGAGTACGTTCCTCAGTCACTAGTGGATAAGTCTGAAGAGTCGGTGTACAAGACGGGGGACAGCAATATCTCTGCGAAGTCGTACGGGAATCCTCCGCTGCTCCCTGGATGCGTACAGGACGAAGATTCATTCCTGGAAATGCACGTAGCTTGTATAGCTCCAGGACTTCTTAACAAGGAAACTAGAGCTGCTTATGGAATTTGGTTTGGACGACAATCAACTTTGTAAGACACCTACAGGCTTGACAGGATATTCATTCATCCAGCTTGCTTAATATAACTTCGTCAGGTTGTGATTTGATTCAATGGAAGGCTCTCTTTTCTTTGACGAATTTGTAGGAATTTCTGCGATATACTTCCCTTAAATCGACCACAGACATTAAAAGCAGTTCTGATCTGGGCAAGTACACAAGGGATTCAACTGATGAAAGACAAAGGTTCGAAGTTCAAAGAGCTTGAGTTCAGTCCTCAATACGACATGTGGATGCAAGTGTTAGTATGTTTGCAGGGTTCATAAGATTAAAATTGATAATGGAGAGCAATTTTATGATTCAAAATGTAAGCGGCTGGGCGACTAAGTTCATGGATGCTGAAGTGCAGGACGAAAATGAGAAAGTAGCGATGTGTTCAAATTGGGATGAACTTAAGTATGTTCGCGAGATTTGGGAATTGAGTAAAATGTTCCAAGGAATGCTGCTTAAGTGGGTAAGTTTTCTAAAAATTAATTGGATTCGCCCCAATCATTATATGCAGCTTACTGAACGTAGCGTTTTCTTTAAAATGTAGACGCACGTCACATCCGAAACTCATGGAATAAAATGTGCCAAGTCCTTAGCAAGACATGCCTTAAATGAAAAACCGTAATATAGTATAAAAAATAACCTAATAACCGTTTTCTAAGAAAAATCAATTTAGTAATTTTTGAAAATACCAAATTCTAGCTACAGCCAGAGTGTAATTAAAGTTTAATAACGAGATTTGTACATGTTTTATTCTTCTCAACACATCTACTTACAAAGTGCGCGTTGCTGTCTTTAAATAAATTCGGGTAATTAAATAGTATCCTCTAATTTAATTTATTAACTGTTGTACATCATGAAACAGTTTCGAAGAAGTGGCTATATTTATTGAGTTAATAATTTCGTGAAGTCATAATAACAATGAGACATTATTGTGGTCTCGTCATAAATTCTTTTCATGCGTTGTCTGCGACGATGACGATAAAGCATACGAATACGTACCGATAAGCGACGAGGGTTGTAGCGTGATGCAGCAACCTCAACAATATTTGATATTCATGTCTTCATATTTGACATTTCTGATATGACGTCCATGTCATCTCTGAATCTTGGGATGTACAGAGTCCCACATAAATGCTCCCATATGTCTTGTGGATACCTGTCCACAGTGGACCACTCTCCAGTTTCCAAATCGTAACACTCAATCACTCCTGAAACAAAAAAAATAATGTAATACTCGAGTCACAGACTTCACGCCGATACATGCTAACAAATATGTGGAAATAAAGTTACCTGTGGTTCTGTCGAAAGTAGCATCACTGTGAAAACCCCCTAAAATGTACAGTTTTTGATGCACTACAGTTATTCCTGCATGGTAACGAGGCGTCGGGACTTCTGATACAACCGTCCATCTGTCTTTTAAAATGTCATATTCATCAATTGTGGAGACAAGAAACCTATTTCCGGTAGGTTCGTCTTCACACCACCCCCCACAAACGTACAGTTTGTCCTTAGGATAAAATATGAGTATTTAGTTAAGTACCTATAATAACAATGTAATATAAATATCCGAAATATTACTTTGAACACTATCATGGAATGATCAGCCCTAGCAGTAAGTAAAGGAGGCTTAGCCTTCCATTCGTTTGTGACTGTGTTATAGCAAAGCAACGAGCTGCTCACTACATCGTGCTCTAGACCTCCTGAAATAATCATACACATTAATTTGGTTTCTAATTTAACTTAACTGGTAACACGAATGTATATACTTACCTGAAACAAACAGTAGGTCATTCCAAGCTGCTCCAGCGTGTTGGGTTCTGCAACTAGGAAGCATTGCTATCTGACTCCAAGAATCTGTGGTGGGGTCGTAGCACTCACAAGCACATCCATCAACAGTATTGTTTACGCCATCTTCGACATTCTCACTCGCCCCTCCAATGGCGTAAAGTTTATCTTGTACAACATTCAGTGTAAATCTGCAACGTTCTGTCAGCATGGGGGCCATTGTAGTCCACTTTGAGAATCTTGGATTATATGAGAATCCGAATGGATGAATATTTTCCTACGGATAGGGATTCAGATTAGAATACACTACTCACGTTTGATTTTATTTAATTCTAGTGTCAAAACCTGTAAGCATTGGTTGAAACATCCTCCAACGACATACAGCTGATTATTCAAAACTGCAAAAAAGATGTCTTGTGATATTTTCAAAGTACACATACCTAGATTACGATTTTATCTGTGATTGAGAAACAAACGCTTCATACCAGCCATTCCGAAATTGCATTGCTCTACGTGAGGAATTGTGGTGAGTCTTTTCCACCTCCCGATGCTGGGAAGGAAGTAGGTCACTTCATTGGTAACTCCAGCAATCCCAAACCCTCCTACTTTTATTATGGCTAGTTCCATTCCTCTGGAATTGACTAGACTTGAAGTTTGCTTTTTCATTTGCAAAAACGTCGTTTGGTCAAGAAGAACTTGAGAAATAATAAGCTTGTAAATTGAAGCGGACTGCGAGCAAACACAATGCAGAATAGAGTATTCCCACATTTGATTTAGTACATCTGGAGGTATTTCCTGTCATAAACAACACACAGCATTATTCAACTGCGTCAAGATAGTTCAATTACAAATTCCGATAAACAACAAACCTGGAAATGCACATGACTTAGTAGCTGAGTAGCTAACGGTATCCTTGCAGTGTCAAACTCTATCCACTGCAGAACAACTTGGAGAACATCAGCTTCTGGACAATCAACGGGGAAATCACAGCTCAACAAATATTCCAGCTGAGTCTCTGACAGCCTTTGAAAGTCTGGATTTCTTGAGAACTCCATTAGTCTGCCACAGATAAAGCTGTATACTTTCTTCTTTAGCTGATGCAGTGAGTATGTTTCAGCCAGGGTTACAATGTCTACACAGTTTTCCAGATCCATTTGAGCCTAGGGAACATTACAAAAAGTTGCTTATTAAGATTAAGTTCAATTTTAAAACTTAAATATTAAGTTGCAAGTAAACACAAAATTCACCTCAAGGTAGCCAGAACAAGCCTCCACAACTGTGACCACTTGGACATGACTCGCAGTAAGTAAAATATCCTGGATATTCGTAAGATTCAAGGCAAGTCTAGCCGTGTACGCGTAATCCAGAAGATACTGCATACCAACAGCTGAGACTCCTTCCAAAGTAATTTCCTTTTGACTCCTTTCCCTCACTTCCGTTGTAAACATCACTCGAAAGTAGTCTGATATCGATGCCAGCACGACCCGATGAGCCTTCAGATTTCCACACAAATTAGAAAAATAATTCCTTTGCAGACGACCACATGTTTTCCCCCACAAATTGATGACTAACAAACCTCAAACGCTTGTCCTCCAGCAACAAGAGTAACATCCACCAACAAATTTTTATTCCGAAGATTGTTAAGTCCTCCCAAGACAATGGCGTTATGCGTTGGGGACTCGAACAGCAAGTTCTGGTCCGGATCGACTTTAGTCGGACCGTCGTCCATGTCCCCAAGTGCAAACGCGTCCATCGCCAACCCTCCGCTGATACTCATCTCGATGTCCACACTTCACCTACAAACATAAAAAATTAATGACTTAATTAACATCGTTACACTTCCACACTTTGCCCACCACACACACGCACTCTTAATACGGAAGTTAAGAAATAGGTCAACGCAATCCACTCTTCTTAGCCATCCTGAAAACTGTATTGTTACTTGAACTCCTAATTGTTTCATCAAAAGATAACAAGAAAAAATCAGAATTTCTTACCAAAATGAAAATTCCCAGGAGTCACATGGTAGGCCTGCTAGGTCCTTAAAGTGATCAGATTGCGTCGTCCTACTTCCTGAGTAGACAAACAACACACACTGCTTCTAGATTCTAGACACCAATGATAGAATGCAAATCCCAGGGCAAACTAGCTCTGGTTTAAATTAGTCCGAGCTCGGAGCCACGGGTGGTGTCACTGAAAACTTGGGTCCGTGGAACGTTTCGAAACAGAGGGAGGGAGGTTGTTGTGGTGGAGGAAAGTGGATGGATGGCTGAGTGTGCGAGCAGCTGAGAAGATCCTCTCACTTCCTTCCTAACAACTCGCTAACCTGAACAAAGACCACCTCACGCCACTACTACCACACTGACTTGTTATTGCACAGCTGAACTACACTTCCTTCTACTGCATCGAACAATAGCTCGTTAATCAAAACTCATGAACTGAACATTGTTGATTCGACGAGTAGGAGACCATAAAATTCAACAAAACTATTTATATTAGTAGGGGTATAAGAAAAGGAGCAGCTTTTCTGACAACTATTTCGGAAATTCGCATTCGTAATGAATGTGAATGATATTTTAGTTCTGTGGAGACGACAGAATTCAGACAATTTTCAACGTGCCCCAAAGAAGAGGAACGAACGCGCGAAAGTGAATAGTTTGAATGCCCAGTGGGTAATTTAGTGTGTTGAGTGTTGGTTTGGATTTGGAACTGTGCAAGTCGTGAACGGTCACCGGTTTTGGAGAAAATGAGGGTCACTGCCGCTTTGCAGATGCCTCAGCTGATTCAGCGTCTTCGGGACGCTTCGTGGCAAAGGTGGAGGAGGCGTGCTGTTCTGGATTCGGGAGTGGAAGCTAAGTTACGCGCGGAAGGGATTCCTGTCGTCGACGCCAACGAATTCGTGCGCAGTCAATTAAAAGACTTGTACCCTCCTGACTGGACCACTTTGTAAGGCTGTACAGATCTTAATGAGAAAGATATTTACTATAGCGTACTTTATTTTTTCTATATTCTTTCACCACAGGCCTGAGGTAGAGTCAAGATTCCCTAATTTACCGACGAATGACTCAACTCACCCGGATTGGCACGCTGAACCTAGAAAAGTATTTGACATGAGTAGCTTTCCCATAGAAGGGGTACGTCAGGCACAAGCATTCGCAAAGGCTGTGAAAGTGAAGAAGGGACTGCCTGCAGAAATTCTGGATCGAGGAAGTGAGCTGAAGATCGATGATAATTTAGTACAAAGGTCAGATTCGATTATCACGGGAAGGGACGAGTCGAGTGTAGATTTCTGAGTTTCATTGTTTTTACAGAGTTGTGAAGCAAGCATTCATCTGGGATGCTTACTTGGAAAAATTTCCCAGGCTCAGAAACTTGGACATTCCGTCTCATAGGTTTCGGGTCGACTACGGAATTCCAGCAAAGCGATCCAAGTAAGTTAAGTTAACGGCTAAGAACTGTAATGTGTAAGTGGCAAGTTATAGAAAGTAACATTCACTGTGTAACTTTTTCAGTGAAATTTTAGCAAGAAATTTTCTTCGGTTGATTGAATCTAAAGTGCCTAAGATTGCTGCTAACAGAGCAGTCACCGTGGAAGATGAGTTTCGTGTTAACATAAGCAGACACGGGGATCAGGTGCAATTTCGTATGTCTCCCATTACGAACATCATGAGTAAGCAGCCACTCAAAAGCAACCTTTCTCCCACCTCCAAAGACATTGAAAATGCAGAAGTTCCAGACATCTTCCCGTTCCAATCTACAGCCAACTTTGAAGAAATGAAAATCTATAAAGAGGACGATTTCATCCGTAAGCTCCATTTTGCCATTTAGTGATACTGATAGGTACAGTGCATTAGAGATATTTCACGTGTGTTTGTCTACAATTTCTAGCCTTCAAAGCTAACAGTCCGTATCCCTTAATACACACCTCAATAATTTCGCATCACATCCCTGGTTCACATACACATGTACATCCAAGGTGGAATGATGACCGATTCGCCGGGTCTACAATTATGTACGGCTTTGCACTGGCTCTAGCAATGGCTCGAAGAATTCATGGTGTATGTTCAATTTTCATTTAGCACTATATTTCTGAAGTAAATTAAACATTATACTGTACTGACATTGATTTTTTTCGCTCAGCAGGACAATCTTACTAATCTCCCAAGCCCAGTGACTAGTCAAATTATTCATCTTACTGGAAAGCAAGCACAGTTTGCTGTTTTTCAGCTTAACACGTTGGACTTGGAAGAATCATCTTCATCCAAAGTCAAAAACTTCATTTGGCTTACCGACAAAATCAGTTTATTTGATAAAGCGGAAAACAAATTAGGTTTGGAAATATTTGAAGGTTATAACCCTGACGTGTTTAAAACTTTCGCTGGTTTGTATCTTTCAGAAACATCCTAGGCTCTAACTAGCTCATTTAAATGTATTAATATTTAGACGCAGTTGGCAGAGAAAACTGTAGATTTTGTATGGCATAATCAAACTTGATTAAACAGTTTGTTCTTGTATTTCATCGCTTTCTGTTTCTGAATCTGGAAGTGGTATATTCCGATTAAGGTCGTCGTCAGTCTGACAAGCAGGTGTTGTGTTAGGATTTGGCTCGTCTGTTTTAGAAGTAGTTGGGTTCACAAGGGCTAGAGAAGTAGTTCATTGGTTGTGTCAGAAAAGAGTTAAAAATAACACGGCATATCATAATGATGACAAGTTAAAACGTACGAAGTAATGGTTGCGGAATTCTGGGATATGGCACCATAGAGCCAGCTTGTGGTACATATCGTGTTCTACTTTGTCGTCGCTGCGAAAAAAGGAGTTCCTCAACAGTGAAAGATGCATGGTAAAGAAATAACTGTAGGCATTGATTTTAATTACACTGTGAACTCTGTCCAGACATGCAAACTGAGCGAGAAAAGGTGGACAAACGAGAGACCCCATGAATCCGACAACAACGAAGTACAGAGTATACGATGCTCTAGCCATAGTTATCTTAGAGCCTTTAGAATCATCGTCATTCAGGAACATGGAACCGGATGTGACTATCAACATGTACATCCAGTAGGTAGGAAGGATTCCGACCATTGCGAAGAACCAACGTATGTTTCCTGAAAGTGAATTATAAAGCTGTAGACCATATTAGTTGTAATGGTTTCTATCGTCATAATATTGTGTACCTTGACCAATGCATCCTCCAAAAACAGGACAGTGGTGATCATAGTGAGCTGTGACGATGTATTATGATTAAGTTCAATCTCTTTTTAGAATAGCAGCATGAGATGTGACTGGTACTTACTAACACAGACGTCACAGGTATAACAATGTACTGTAAATGGAGGTTTGAACATGCGACACCTGAAACAAGACAGCAGAAACATCAATCAATTACATCCTTAAATTTTGGCAACTTATTCACTTCTTCGTTTAGTTTAGCAGTACCTAGGACAGAAGGAAAGTTTTATCAATCTTTCAGCTTTTGGGTATTTAACAGCGTGATACTTGGGATTGGCCACCATTTTTGTTGCATGAATTAAATGTCTGTTGTTTATAGGATAACCCAAGTTTCTCACGTATCGCCGAGCTTTAAAAATTGGTAGCACATAATCAGTGAGTCAACAGCTATAAACCATGCATGGACATTTTGTCATTTGTCGCAGTACCCTCAGCTTCATTTTCCCTTGCTTGCTCAAGTGTCGGCTTGGGACAAATTCCAGGGTCCGAAAGCGTTGTTTTAAATGTAACTAAGAGTGCCAACAGTCCAAGACCTACACCTATCGCAACTGCCCACACATTGAAGCGATGGTACCTGCAAAGAAGTGTAAACGCGTATACGCTGCATTGACAGATCTCCTTTTGGCAGTCGTGGTTGCTGCTGCAATGGAAGCACTTACTCTGTGACAAAAATGATTTGCACCAATACTGTGTAGATCTCGAGCAGGCACCACCAAGGTCTAATAGGATGAACGAGAATCGCTCCACCACAAAGTACGCCATAGTTTCCATATTTTTTCGGGACCTCCTCTATGTTATTCGAGTCCTCCATTTACTTATTACAAGTAAAACTTTGGATTTTTCAGAAAATTGTTAACAACGAGTCCACAGTTCTTTATGAGCAACCTTGTCTAAAAAATCGTAATGTTTGTATGGTTGGCTGAAAACGACACCTGAAATCATGACAACTTTATTTCCGAAAACTATCTTACAGAACGGCGAAATATAAGCAGCGTTGAGTATATAGTAATAACTTTGGAACATGTACACTATTTTTTAAATGAAAGAAACACAAAAAGCTATCGATCTATGTGATCGATAGGAACGATGTTGCACCCCAGGAGACCACGTCCACTCCAGGGACCTGGAATTAAAGCTAACTGGACATTTCTTCCCTCCCGTTTAATTTTGACGGCGACAACATTCCCAACACTTCTGTGAACCAACGTTCCGATGTCCGACAGGCTAGCGAAGTTTTGTGAATTGATTGATCCAAACTCGACGATCATGTCGTCTATCCTCATTCCCTGAAATTATAAAATGGCAGACACTCATTTCATGTATTCAAACAACTAAAAAAGAGCAGATTACTCTTACAGCATGGAATGCAGGTGATCCTTCAGTCACTTCGTTTACTTTAACAATCGGTAGCAATTGCGGCTCCACGGTTTCCACTTGATCGGTCTCCATGTTCATGTCACCTGCACTTCCTCCGGATGAACGTAGACGCTCATGCAGAACAGCCAACTTCTCATCGATCTCCTTTGTAATATTTTTGAAGTCATTCTGGAGGCCTAATGCACCAACACAACTTTCAATTAGGATATTCTGATCTCTAGTAATTCTAAATCACGAGATTTAAGGCACGACGGTCTCACAAATAATTTTGTGACGAGCATGACGGACTTGGTACACATCAATGTCACTTCGAGGATATCCTTCGGCGTCCACAAGAGACTCCGACATTCCAACTCGATTCTGTTAACACACTCACACTTTTTTAAAAGGAAAGGAAATGAAACTGGTACTTTGAAAACTTACGGAAGCTAAAATTCCACCGAGAGCTTCAATCTGCGAGTCAATTTCGTCGCGTGTCTTCATCAAACGGAGAATACCTTCCCGTGTCACTTCACCTTCCATCTCCCGCATCTAACGATTTCGTGTGAAAAATCAAACACTTCTGATAGTTCCGATGAATAATCACAAACCAAAACAATCAGTCTTGTTGTGTGTTACTGTGATGATTCGCAAATTTTTTGCGACACAACTTTAGTGTCCCTCGCAGTGTCAGTACTCTATGGCATTCATACTTTAGATATGCGT
>JAQGAD010000882.1:0-26929 GCA_034696625.1 Isotomurus palustris
GGAAAACGGGAGTGCGTGGTTGTTGAAGTGTACAACTTATTTAATCGCTTGAAGTTTAGTTAGTGGATTAAACGTTCAACTTGTAGTCATTCTAGTGATAAAACATTTTCTACTATTTCGTCATTACTTAATTGTGTCATGTCATCATCACAAGCCACAAACTGCAAACTGAAACTGAAGAACACAGCACTCTTAATTGTCAACGGCACTCTTAATTCTGAAAGCAAATATAAATTCTAATGCTGCTACTGTTTCTACCAAACCAAATGCCAATGCCCCGACCACAGAATCATTGGTGCTCCGCCTGTTTATGTTGAAATATTAAAACATATTATTATTTTTTGTGTTTTGCATTTGCTCTTTATTTCAATAAACCAATAAACTCTTCAAATTGCAAATACAGCCAGATACTAAAATCAACCTAATTGGTTGTTAATCAGCTAAAAACAATAAAATACTGAAGCATACCTAATCTCAAAATTTCTAGCGAAATAAGCAAGTCTCTGTAAACGAGAAGCTTAGCGAGTTTAGAGCTTCAGCTTCAACATAGGATGCTACTTGTAGTAGTCCTGCAGGAAGATGAAGCAGTCCTTGTCCACGTTTTCCAGATCACCAATCGATGCCTCCTCTCTGTTTGCATCCACCTTATCCTTCACTTTCTTGATGGCTACTGCAATCGACGGATGCTCTTGGTCCACAAGAGGCGGAAGATTCTGACGTTCAACGTCAAAATGCAAAAGAGTTGAGCTTATCCGTCCGTCTGTCAAGGCTTGAAGCTCTCCAGCCATTTCCTGGAACAAAATAAGCCTTTAAATCTTCTAATTATCCTCCAATGCGCAAACAAGTCAAAACCTTAATCCATCTTTACATGTTCTGTAGGGCTGTCAACATCTTGGAAATCAACTTCATCATCGCAATCCAAAGGATTAAACATAAGTTCAAGACGCCTGAGAGGCAGTTGCCCAATGACATCCCTCAGCGGAAGTTCCTTACCGCTGCAGATCTGAATTGGGCATCTCAGCAACTCAATCTTCAGGTCCTCCAGATCTGCATCCAACACATTCAAATGAAGTTAAGTTCTGTTTGATTACGTAAGAAATATTATGCATAAAGTCTAAAGTACAGAGGAACTCTCACTCTTAAAGGATGTCAATGAATCGAGGAATGGAGTTCGTGGAACTGTCATGTCGTGATTATGAGGACAAGCCACAACAGACAAGGACTTGAGTCCCGTGCATTGAGTTCCAACAGACGCAATAGTCTGTGCCCACTCTTCCCTCGTGTGGACCATTTCCAAGTGAAGTGTCTTCAGCGTCGAGGGCCAATTGTTGGGGAGACTGAAAAGAGGATCAGTCGAGTGAAAGTCCAAGGAGAGTCGTGTCACAGACAAAGGAATCATAGCAGGGAAAGACTCCTTGTTAATTGTCTTCATCTTGTCATCAGAAGTGATTTCCACAGTAGAAAGACGCGGAGTAGGCGTCCCCATTAGAAAAGGAAGGCTGTACCAGTTCACTATACTCACAACGCAGTAGAGAAGGTACTTCACCAAATTCCATTCGAAATTCTTCCCAATGTAGTCCATGAAGTTACCGTTGACATGAATGAACTGCACATTTGCAGCGGAAGCAGCCACAGTAGTCAGAAAAGTCTTGACAGCCTCAGCCTCTTCTTGAGTCCAGGGAACCTTCCTGTCCTTCATGAATGCGGCGCAGTCGAATTGAAATTGTGTTGACGATCCTCGACGGACGCTGACCAAATTCGTGTACGCTTTGAGACACGCAGTGTGGGCCTCCACAAGGGGAAGGGCTACTTTAGTGAGATGCTTATTGGTGCGCATCAGATTGAAGAGATCTCTTGCGATTGGCATTCCACTGTAAGAAACCCCTCGGATGATCCTAAGCGTCTCCAGTTGCTTAAAAGGTTCTAAATTTGGAGATATTTGAAGTTCATCTGTACCAGCATCGCCAATGTCGTTCCACCTGCCGTCGATGTACGAAGTGGTGAATGAGCTGAGAGGCTGAAGGGCAGAGTAAAAATTCGCTTCTGCAGCCGACTGGGCGATGTTGAGGACGTCTATGTCTAAAGTTCGGATGCGTGAGGCCCAAGCAGAGACGAAGGATGGGAACATTGGGTTCTGGTGAATTAAATTGTTGCTAGCTCCACTGTTGTCGGAATTGTAAAATGGTCGGAGACTGAAGTTGCAGAAGGGAATGGATGGTGTTGGGTGTGCCGACATGAAAGAGTAAATCTGTGTGGGATCGAGAGCCACACGGAAGTCTTGAAAGAGCATCCAACTGGAGTCAACCGTCGCCCTTGTTTCTTTTGAAGTTTGTCTCAGTGCCATGAGGTCGTCTAACGAGCGGTTTTTCACTAATCTCATAATGTGCTCGACAACCTTATGATAATAAAAACGCCGGAATCAATGAAATATGATTTGTGGAATGGGATAAGCTGCAAAGATAGGACTACAGGAGACATACGAGAATGGGGTGTGTTGAGAACGGATTAGGACGAGTCTGCGGTTCTTCTGGAACCTGAGCTGCATTTTGAGGATCTTGCCCGGCGTCGTTAGCTCCTCTGCTGCCAATGTTCCTTGCGGGGGAACTTGCGTTAGCGTTGACTTCAACTTCTTCGCAGATGCTGCCGTTTCCTTCATCGTCCGCCCTTGTACATTTAACAAAAACGTCAACCTTAAAATGTCAGCGATTTGGAAGAATTAACAGGAGATTTGTGCAGATTAAGTCTTACATGGTAAGTGTCCTTAAACGACTCAAATATGAGCGTACTGGCGATAGGAGAGTAAAATAGTAAAAGTAATAAAAGGATAAAAATTTCTAAAATGCCGGCTTTGTGGTAGCAGAAGTGATGGAAGGTCGACAAATTGATAGTTTACAGCGTTAAAATGAGTCTGTGGCCAGTTCACAAGGTTCCAGAACTCCAACTGAATGCACACTTCGAGATTCACTGGATAAAAACATAAAATGCTAGTAAAACTGATGCGAACAGTGACAACTGACAACTGTAAAGGAAAGAAACAAAAAGCATTGGAGATTTAAGAGAGCTGCAAATACTTGAGCCACAAGTTTTGGGTATCTGTCTTATTTTGCTTAAAATCTGCATATCTCTTTATTACCATTAAATGGGTACATAACAAGATGAGATGTAAAACTTGCAAGATAAAAAATAAACCATAAAATCAAAAACATTTAAACCCCATAAAACTTAGTTGTATCGTATTTGAATGTCATCCAGCTGCTCATGTAAGCTTCTACGAATCCGAACGGACGTTCTGAGGCCAACAGGATTGCTCTGAGAGAAGCATTCCTTCTATTCTCAGCCACTTTTCTCTGAATTCTTGCCACGACATTGCACAACGAACGGTTGGAAGACTGAAGTGCTACAGTGAAGTGCAACAAGGTGTCCTTCAGGGTAGTTCCCACTCGTAAAAGCGATAAAAGACGATGGGCAAATATCTATTGAATACAAAACAACAATTTACTAGCAATACGCATGAATGAGTTTTAATTAGGATTAGGAATTAATGACAATGAAATGCAAGTTACATTTAGAACAGTCTCCTGTTCAGACATCCGTTTAAAAACGAAAGCTAATTCTAAACGCCTTAGGCGAAGATTAATCAACACTTCTTCTATAGGAAATTCGTCACAAAAGTCGGTGTCTACGTAGGAACTATGGAGTTCCAGTTTAAAGTCCAAAAGATCTGAAAGAACAAAACCAATCGGAATTTCAGAATCTCACTTTGTACTTTCACTTTGGCACATTGGCGTATTTAATAATGATCAAAGGTAGTGTAAAGTGTAATTCAATACGATAGTACTGCAGTCTTCTGAATTTTCTTACTTGTAAAGTCCTGCAGGGAACTAAGGAAAAATGGTGGAGGATTTTCATTAGGCTGTCGCTCAGCGGCTTCGATTAAAAGTGACAACGACCTGAGATTGACACATCGCTCAGCCATTCGAGCAAGAAGAGCTGTCCAACTCCTCTCCTCATTTCCTATTCCATGAAGATGGAGCGTCGTGAGAAAAAGAGGCCAATCAGTTGGGCCTTCCTGTCTTATGTCAAAGTTGGTAATAGCCAAGCATCTCACCAAGGGAGGAATAAAGTATGGAAATGAAGAAGATTTCAACCTCTTGGGAGCATCCATCGTCACACTTGTTAAGTTCGACACAGCACAGTTATGATTTTCATCAGGTTCGTAAAACGGTATAAGAGCGGAGTATCGCTCCTCCAAATCCAGAACACTTTCCAGAGTAATCAACAACCCGTTTAGGAGTCCTACACGAACGGATTTCACAGCCTCCAGGAAACTCATGTTGACGAAGAACAGACGAACTTGTGAGGATAAGTCCAAGATGAGTTCCAGGAAGGGAATTAGAGTGGATTTCTCCTTATCGGTAAAGTATTCCCTTCTGTGAAGAATGTGGAAGCAGTCAAAGCGGAAAATTGTGGGCGTGTTCTTTCCACGAGCACGAAGAAGCGATGTGTACGGTTGGATAAATTCTCCGTTCATCAGTGGAAGAGATATTCGTTGGAGGACTCTACTTGATTCCATGAGACGCAGGAGGTTCAATGCATATTCTTTCCCTTCAGGGAAGATCCAATGAGTGATGCTGAGGGATGTCAGATTTTCAAAGGATTTTATGGGAGGGCAACGATACCGAATGAGACGATGACGATCGATTGCACTACATCGGATGACAGATGAGGAAGGAGCTTTCGACTCGTCGATAAAGGCGACACAAAGAGACGTGAGAGATTGGAGGGCAGCGTAGAAGGCTTCTTCGGCAAAAAATGTGGAGACGTTGAGAGTGTCGATGCTCAGACATCGAATTCGGGAAGCAAAAAGACGAGTGAGGACTTGGAGTGACGGATGGAATGGAACGGTGATGTCATCGTCCAGTGGGATGGGAACTGGAGGAATTCCAGCACGTCTCTTGTAGAAACAACCGATTTTGAAGTTCGTGTAGGGAATGTTGGGAGGGGAGTATCGGCTGACGCTGTAGTCAAAAAGGAATTCTTCGATTTGCCTGCAGTTTGTGAATTCGAGAGAAACTTGAGACATGATGGACGGATTCCTGTCGATGAAAATTCGAACTCTTTGGGATATTTCGCGTATCGTGAGGAAATCTGTCAGGGACACTTGTGCCACGGTTGTTAAGATGGCCTTTTGTAACTGTTGAAATGTGTGTGAGATTATTTATTAGCATTATTGTAGTGTGTTTCATGTATTTAGTTAAACGAGTCTTACGCCTGGTGATAGTTCAAGAAAATAATTGGAGACCCGGAAGAATCGCCGACTAACACCTTTCGTAGGATTGTACCCTTTCCAGTATTGTGACCTACAGACATTGGAAACCGTGTCCAAATAGTGTGGTTTATTGTGAAAAGGTGCAACTTACATGTTTAAAAGGTTCAATTGCTCAGTTAAGATTAGTTAAAAAAGCCGCTTCTCACAGTTCCGACTCGTCTTGAATTTGAAACCTCGCCAGTATAATTGCAGTTTTCTGAACTGAAGCCGATTCTAGGTATTAACCTTTAGGCAGCGAGTGAGTAGAAGTAAAAATTGGTTTCTCATTGTTATTGACAGAGCTAGAGCTATTGATCAAGTGGATTGTTCATCAATTAACATTAATAGGAGGCATTGAATATGGAGATTTGCTATCTACTCATCTACTCACATCTTAAAATCTCAACTTTCACAACCCAGTCTCTTCCCTTCCTTTCCAATGTTTCCTTTTCAAAATGCCTTATTTATTTGAGTTTTTGCTTCAGCCGGTCTCATCATCACCAGAATATCTCATACAATCTTAGTTATGGAAGTTTTAAAATCTCTCTTTCTCTTCTCTACCTCTGAGCTTCCAATCGATTATCTAAACCAATCCACCCTGAACCTACAGAATCTTACAGAATTAAGTATTAAAAAATAGGGAATTGTATACGCACGCATCTCCTGAAATAAATATTGATTGAAATAGTCTCCGTGTCTGTGACACAGCAGCAGTGAGAGCAGCTTGCATGGATCAATTCGTGTGTTAACACTTATTCCACCGTCGCTCATTCAAAGAGGGATTGAATTAATCATGGTGAATTTCCTTGATTCACTCTCCACCAGTCCGTAGAATTGAATGTTGAATGTCCTCTCCTATGTGTGCAGTCCATTTGTTCATACATATTAGATCTAGATGTTGAATGTTAAATCCCCGGATGCCTTTCTCGATCCCCTCCGCAGGAATATTAAGGACGACGACAGAAAGAAAGACACGCTGAAGCTGCAGTGTAATAAAGACAAAACTTCAACCACATCCTCCCTCGTCCCTCACCCTCCCAGGGAAGCAGAAGACAATAAGATCGATAATCCCGAATCTTCTTGCCCAGGCATCCTCATTCCCCTGAAATAACCGAATCCACCCTCCTTATTCTTCATCCTCCTATTCCTGCACCCATCCCCGTTATATTCCTCATGATGATGCACCCCGAAAGAAGTGCACAAGACATGCAATGCAACTTGCACTATATAGATGCAACCGATGCAACTCCTCCTAACACTTCATCATCAGTATAAATATAAGCATCATCTCCATTAAAATAATGTCCCTGGAGTTGAGAGAAAGTCCTTCTTTAGCATTGATCTCCGTCCATGTTTCCTGGTGTGTGTGTGTGTGGTTGTATTTTCACCCTCTCCGGGTAACCCTTTGAAAGTGGAGAAGGTGTGAGGGAGCGAGGGGAAACCTCAAACCCGGGAGAGTTAAGTAAGGGAGGAAGAAGAAGAAGGGAGAGAGAAGGGAGAGAGGGATGAGGATAGTGAGGATGAGGAAGGAGGTTGAGACGGACGCGAACAAAGGAACCCTTCGGGGTGTGTGCGGGAAGAGCCCAGAGAGGCGAAGTTGTTTGGCTATTCTGTCGGCCGAGTCGAGGCGTCTCTTCCCTCCCTTCCTTTCTTCCTCTCCTCCTGCCTTCTTCTGCCTTCTCCCTCCGACCCGACGACACTCCGTCTCCATCCCTCCGCATCTCCCCATGGAGTTTGTCGACAACTGGTACATCACTGCCACCCTGGGCGAAGGGGCCTTCGGAGAGTAAGTCCCACACCCCCACACGACACCAACTACCTCGTTTACACTCCTACTTCGTAGTTATTTACTCCGTCTTTATTGTTGTCCGGGTATTAGAGTCAAGTTACTTCATCATCGGACTTCTGCTGAGGCGGTGGCACTGAAGGTGCTGAGATTCAACGATGGAGAACCGAGAGCAGAACAGGAAGCGTTAATTAGGAAAGAAGTTTCGATACACAGACAACTTAAGCATGAAAATATTGTCCAGTTCTTTGGTGCGCGCATGGATGACCAGATTTGGTATATTTTCTTGGAATATGCCACGGGTGGAGAGCTTTATGATAGGATAGGTGAGTGGAGGTCGAAGGTCGACGAGAGAGGAGTTTAAGAAGGGGACGTTAGTTTGAAGTTGTGTTGTTGATGTTGCAGAACCTGACGTGGGGTTGACGCCAAAGGAGAAGGCGCATCCGTACTTCGCTCAGCTTATTAATGGACTGACGTATATGCATGGCCTGGGGATTGCCCATCGTGACCTGAAACCAGAGAATATTTTACTGAAGAATGATACCATTAAAATCACCGACTTTGGGTTGGCGACGCTCTACAAGAATTCTGACGGTGTGGAAAGACTGTTGGAAAGTAAGTGTGGGACTGCACCCTATGTCGCTCCGGAGGTGTTGTCGAAACCGAATTACAAAGCGATGGCGGTGGACGTTTGGGCGGCAGGGATTGTTCTGGTGGCTATGTTGGCTGGAGGTGAGGAATCTAAGTAGTTAGTGTGACCTTTGACCTGCGAGCGCTTTATGAGGTGTGGGGACTCAAAGTGAGACTGATTCGGGGTTTCCAGAATTGCCGTGGGACCGTGCAGACCCCACAGTCTCGAGCGAGTACAAAAAATGGAAGGATTCTTCGACTAACGTAAACTCGTCTCCGTGGAATAAGTTTGATCTTCAAACGCTGAACTTCTTCAAACGTCTTTTGTGTCCCCTTCCTTCGAAGCGCATAACTCTCGACCAGATTAAACAGCATCCTTGGATTAAGAACAAGCCCAACGTCAACTCGTCCACTGTCTCGGGTCATCTTAAGAAACATGGTGAGTTGTTCTTGTTGCAACACTTAAGCTTTAACTTTTTCCAAGGGTGGAGGTCAGAGATTCGGGATGCAAATAGAATGCTTTCCACAAGGTCAGGTACTTCTGTGACTCAGATGTAGATCTTAATCGCATCCGAGCACTGGAGTGCCTGCACCCTGTAGGCAGGTCAGATCTTCAAGTTGCCCCAGGAGTCTAATGAATTTGTAATCAATTCGCTTACACCTTTAAAAATTGCTTGGTTCTTTCTTTTTTAAATGAACTCATTGCATCGTTGTACTATTGTCATTTTATTTGATTTCCGCAGTGCCAACTCACGCAAATTCGTTCGAAAATTCCTCATCTCTTATCAACCGTTTGTGTTCGATGTCGCAGCCAGATCCTATTCACGGAGGGGAGGACGAAGAGAACTTACTTTTGGAAGACAACGGTGTTTGTCCTCCACTTTGCTTTTCGCAACCAGCTTTGCCTGCCGAACAATTCTTTCTTCCTAACGCGAACGACACGACGTCTTCCCCAACTTCGCTAGTCTCTGGACGTGAGCTAGTTACTCGCCTTGTAAGACGTATGACACGTTTCCTCGTCAGCTCAAGCGTTAAGGACACTTTGGAGGAAATTACCAAGACACTTGATTCCTTTGGCTATGCTTGGAAGCTGCTGAAGGAAGTACATCACGCCAAAGCTATCAATGTGGTAAGTGTCACAATCTGACGTTTTCTAATTAACTTAAGTCTTGCACAAGTGAACATCATTGTAACGGGAATTATTTGATATCGTAGATAACAGTTCATACAACAGACAGACGCAAGACCAGCCTTGCTTTCAAATGTACGGTGATTGAAGTCACAAATTCATCCTCGCAAGATCCGCGTGTTTTGCTTGATTTTCGCCTCAGTAGAGGTGATGGTTTAGAGTTCAAACGACACTTCCTTCGCCTGAAGGAATCGCTGAAGCATCTCCAGTTGGAAAACGGACCTCCACTGGAGTGGCTCATCCAGTAAACGTTATTTCCCGTGACAAACAACAAGTGCCTTTTCTATGTGATTTCTTGTTATTCATGACTTTTGTACAACGATTAATTGATGAAGTATAGAACTATCGAAAGAATTTATTCAGAACTGTTATAAATGCGGTTACCGATAATAAACTAACTATTGCCACAGTCTTTATTCAAACGCTAAATTTCATTATAATATCTTTCGATTTATTTCATGAGTCCGTCAATTGCATATATGAAGTCAGCAGTTGCAAAATTAATCTACGAGTAATTTAGTCGTAAGGTAGATCAATCGAAAACGAAAGAATTTCGCGTGGTTAATTTGTAAGTACGAAGTACGATACAGCGGAGGAGGGTAGCAGGTATAGCAGGTTACGGTCACGTCGTCGTTGGGCACAGTAATGAGAAGCAGCTATCTTGAATTCACCCTTGGACTACCTCTGTGCTTGAAAAAGGCGTTTGAGATGGCAACAACTGGAGCAAACAACCTCAGCTGTCCAGCATTTCCTCTAATTGCCAACGAAGATAATGATTGTTAAAAACTTAATGACCGAAGATAAGCTGATGAAGGATGAAAAGTAAATTACCCGACGTTGAGTTGGACTTGAGCCTCGTTACCAGCGATAATGAATAGTGGGAAGACGATAGAGAAGATGCACCCAGAAATGTAAAAGTCATTGGGCCACCACGTAAGAAGAGACAGGGGAAGTCCAAAACCGACGAAGTAAGGCCAATTTGTTTCGAGAAAGGCTAGGCGATGGTGGAGGGGCCATCCCATTTGCACCCATTTGTATTCAAATGAGTACAGCGAATAAAGCAGCGTCATGTGAAGCAGGAACAATACATCGCTGATATATGTTAAAGGAGTCGTCACAATCTGAATCACAAATGCCTGGAGAAACCAAACCAACAATCACAGTACAGTTATCTTGTCATTTTGCACTGAGTTGAAGTGATCTAAAACGACTGTCCAATTACCTGCACAAGAAAAAGAGCTTGGATTATAATAGAGAAGAGATTATCTGCGACAAATGTAGAGATACTCGTTATCCCTCTCGGTCGTCCTATTGAGTAACGGTATGCGAGCGTTCCGATATCTTGAAACCAAAGTGCGTTCACCAACCTAGAGAGAATGAAGACGGGAAGGACCCATAAGGTTTCAAACGTCCACTGAAGAATGAAACTCAGCCAAAACCAAAATCTTGTATCCGTCCCGACAAATATTGACAAAAAATGCTGCAAAACACGCAAATAGAAATATTCTAAATTAAATCTTCACTGGGTTTTTTGCAAACAAATAGTAATTTAAGTTAAATTACACTGAGGCCAGGTATAAGAACCATCTTGAAGACAAATATAGAGGTACCAAATACGAATCCATTAAGGATACTACACTGCCCCACTCTATTCCGTAATCGTGGTTCACTAAAAATAGAGTAATCAAAATAAATATTTGAAATCATTCCCGTACAGTATTCCAAAATACTATAATAGCAGGAATACCTACTCTTTGCTCGGCGAATGTTGAGGACTGAACTGTAGCTTATTTTTTACTCCTCTTTTATTGCTTCCTTTACCTCTGAGTTCTTGAAACTCGGCTCGTTCATTTTGCTACAAGGGAGAAATCCCCATTCAATTTCTTCCTCAAAAATAATAATAAAGTGTCACTCACAGCTTGTCGTTGTGCGTTATCGAGTGTGAACAACCAATAGAGACCTTTGAGAGAGTCAACAAACCCTCTCATCATACATCGTCCTATCTCCTACACACAACAATGGTTAGTTTCAGCAATTGCTACTATGAAATCTAAACAATAGTTTAACAAATACCTGGATATTCATTGTTGTCCCTGTGCGTGCTTCAGCATTACCACTTTACCACCACCACTTCCCCCGTCAAACAGAGTTGTACTAATTCGACAGCCGAAGGTAATCACTGGAGAAGGACAGCTCTAATTTCGAAGTCCACGCTGTCAGCTAGGTCACAGAGGAGTGTGGTCAGTTACAAAAAATGTGAAGGTTGATGAAAGAAGCTGCTGCTGACTTGGAGAGTGAAATGAAGAGGATGGACGGTGAGTTCGCGGGTTTTGCATTTGTAAACCTCAACTCTCTCCTCCCCCAACAAAGCCCACATTCTCACCCTTCAATTTTCATCGGAGCCGAAATAGCTCAGTTGGGAGAGCGTTAGACTGAAGATCTAAAGGTCCCTGGTTCAATCCCGGGTTTCGGCACAATTTTTTGCCTTTTTGCACAAGAAACAGGAATGATGTGTTTTATGTGAGCTCACTTTCTGCACACTATAATACGCGTTTACTTTAGTATTACGCATTATGTTATGTGTTTTTCATGATGACATTATAACCGCGACACAAAAACACGTATTACTTATGGCGCATGGGAATTCACGGTTGCAATTTGTAATACGTTCGTAACTCCGCAAGTTTATATGTATGTGGTGTAGAGATAGAGTCGGAGTGATGTAAGCGCACAGTGAATTGCAAAACAATTTTTGTTATGCAAATAGATATGAATCATTAAGTTGAAGGTAACAGGCAAAGAAGAACTGGCTGAGAGCTGTTTGTTTCTTCTGGATAAACACTATAAACTATGTCGTGTACTTTATTGACCTGAATTGTAACTTTAAATATTTACTTGGCACAAATCATCTCTTTCGTACTTCCAATCACGTAAATGATAATTAATTGTATCATTGTATGTATAGTAAATTCTAATGCTAATAACACACCACATGAATATTGCACACTCGTTGTATGTTTTGACAAAGATACGGTACAATTATACACTGTTCTTACTACTAAAACACTACACACACACACTGAAATGCATGAATCATGAATTCTACAGTTACAGTTAACTACTAACACACACGGCTTAAACGTCCAATAACAATAACTTATTATTAATGTCTTGTTTGAATGTCTTCAAGGAATGACATTGGTTTCATTGTTTGGTTCTTTGTATATATTATTAAGAGGTTGAACAACACTTAATTATTTTCTGAAATGGAAGGCAACTGTACAGACTTATGGGTTATCATACTGGAATTTAATACGGTCGGGTTTCTTCGTTGGATTCTCCCAATATTTTGTAGGCCGTTTCTTTCTGGTCCTCCTGAATTTTTGGCTAACACTAGAGTTACTTATATCTACGAACAAATTCAAGTTAACTGACATGCAAGACACACAAATAAATCATTGGTATTGGTGAGCTAAGATTATGCTTGACAAACTACTCTGGTAGACACCTAAAAATTAGTAGTAGAGCTATACGAAGCAGTATAAGTAATTGTTAATTAAATGAATGCTGCTAATAGTTGTCGTCGGAACAAATGAAATGCTTTAGCTGCACAGTGTTACAGTTGGTTTTTTAAAGCTGCGTCGCCTTCTTCCTCTTAAAGAGCCCGAGAAGACTATTTGACTTCTTCTTTCCACTTGGAACTCCTCCTCCGCTAACTGTAGATTCGTTATCTGATGATGAATCCGCGCTCCCTGGACTGCCAACCACTCCTACCGGTAGTGGGACTGCAAGAATTTAATAAATATTTGAGGATTCTGCTTTCTGCAATTCTCTCAAACCAAAATAGAAAGAAACATGGCATCTAAATACATACCCTTAAGTTTCTTGGAAGATGCCGAAGACATCGCGGAGTCTGAGCGTGGGGGTACTGGCGGTTTCTGTAGTCCGTGTGGGTGCGACGATGGTGGAAGAACCATACTTCCTTCGACTGACGATGGAATGTGGATAGGTTCCCTAGACCTAGGTCGGTTGAGCGAATGCTGGTGGTGCATCTCATCTTCACTTGAAGTTGTTGATGCTCGTCGATTCTACAGAGTTAAGGAATTTGTGAGTTGTGACAGGGAACGCATTGACTGAGAACATATTTAAAATGATTTAATATTCGACTTACAGCTCCAGTGGAAACTTTAGAGAGGGCTTCCACCCACTTCTCCACAGAGTTTTCTTCTCCTCCACTGGTGGCGAATAAGTACTCGCTTCCATCATTGAGCATCAGCCGGAACACATCTCTGCGTTTCACGTAGTCGTTAGCCATTCCTACTGTGGCTTGACTAAGGTTGATAGGAGGTTGCGCTGCATGTCCGTCTGTTTCGTCCTTATAGAAATTAAGAACATTTTGAGTAAGGACGACATGGAAGGTCTTCCAGCTCCGTATAGCTGCACGTTTCCCTCCGGCTTGTAGCTCATGTTTCCTTTCCAGCACTCCTGACATTGTCACTCCCACATCTGTCCTTCTGAAGCTTTGGGTCCTTCGTCGGGTTGTGAATGACGGTGTTCGCTTCGGTTTTGTCTGAGGTAATGGAGGCTTCTGTGGGCTCAACGACGCCATCCCGCTGTTCTGCTGGTGGTGAACAGGAAAATCTTCGCCGGATGGAGCGGCGCTCATGACAAGATTTCCACTGGAAGCTGACGGCTCTCGCTTCTGAAGTGAGTTCTTCCGTTTCTGAAGTTGAGCTCTCAATTCCTCTTCCTCCTCACGCTTCATGGCATCAAAACGCTCCTCAACGAGTGTTCTGCGTTTCACGAGTACTACTAGTTCTGCGCCTTTTGCTTCCACTTCCTTTTCAAAATCTGAGTGTCGTACGAGTAATTCTTCCACTTGACCCAAGTTCTTCGACTCAATTTCATCCTTCCTTAATTCTTCTTGCCTCTTCCTCAACCACTTCTCGAACTCGTCGAAGTCTCTAAATAGCCTCTGTAAGTCCAAGTTTTGGACGTATACGGTTTTTCTTTTCTCCAGAACAGAACGGACGTAAGAAACTTTTTCTGCCAACTCACGTTCTTTCCTTTTCACTTCTGCATCCTCCTTCCCACTTCCTACAGCTTCAAATCTGAAGGACTTGGAGTTTAATTCTACTTCATACTCACATAATTTGTTCAGCTGAGTTTCAGCCGTTTCTACATTTCTACCAAGGACCACCACTGACACGATCTTGGCCAGGAGCTCATTCAGATACGACACATACTCATTGTATGCTTTAAAGACGCCTTGTAATTTTTCGGTTTGCCTGAGGCGCTCCATTCTACTCTTTGACTTAGCCAACAGTGCACTCCAACTACCTTCAGCTTCATCTAATTTAACGTGAATGTGCTCCTTAGCATCAGGAAACAGGCCAGACAACCGCCCAGCCTCGCTGTTTATGGTATCCACCTGTTCTTTTACTGCAGCTAAGTCATTTTCGAAAAGCTCTTGTTTTCTTAATGCTATCTGGAGGGATTCTATTTCTTCACTGAGACTTGCATCTTTCTCTAAAATCCACTGAATGGTTTCATCCGCAGTTCTGTCATACATGTGAACTTGCTTGGCTCCTTCAAGTGCATCTTGTCTTGCGCTAGCTAGCTCCTTAAACTCTTCCCAAGTACTTCGAACATTTCCAAACTTCTCTATCAGCTTATCCTTTTCAGGGTGCATCACGATCAAAGCTTCGAGCTTATCTTCGAGTTGTTGGACTCGGAGCTCTCCACTGGAAAGCACGGATGATAAGAATGCTTCGAACTTTTGAATTAGGATTTCTACATGTTCCACATCTCGGCCATAATCTTCACTACCAGCCACGTGCATTTGATCCAGAATCCAATCCGTCAGTTCTTCTGCTTCCTTTACAAACTTACTGAATTTGAGTGCATCATTGCTTCGCTGTTTCTTTTTGTCTAACATCTTTTGAAGGTCCGAATAGGTCTCTTTGACTTGATTTATCTTCTTCTCTATGTTATCTTTGTCGAAGTGATTCCTGTTGACCAAAGAATCTCCGGCAGATATTGTTTTGTTTAGATTAGATTCAAAAGTAGTTAGGTCAGCTCTAAGTTTGTCCAGTTTTTTAAGAGGAATAATGTCGGTATCAACAAGTACAGCATTCTTTTCACCCATCCATATTGTGCATTCATTGGCCTCATTGAGGAACATGACTGATTCCAAAGCATCCTGAAGTCTCAGCTTGTTAAGCACATTGTTGTCTTTCAGCTTCTCGAATTTGTCATTTATGGTTTCAAGCTTTCCATGGATTTCATCTTTAGCAAAATGCCCTGACTTCATCATGGCTTGTCCTCTTGAATTAATGACGCCCAAGTTATTGCCGTGAAGGGTTATTTCAACATCAAGAAGGTCACGTTTTTTCATGAGATTTTGGATAGAAACTAGGTCGAGTCCTTCCAAGTTCAGTTCTCGAGTTTTATCCTTGATCCAGTCTAGTTCCTCGCCGTAGTCTCCATAAAACTTGTACAGAAGACGGGATTGTTCCAAATTTTCCTTACGAATAACCAAAGGCTCAGATAATGAGCCATACCGGTCAATTAATTGCTGCAGTTTTTCCTCTAGCTCGATTATCATGTAGTGGCCATTTTCTCTCATTTTACCCACAGTTTTTCTAAACTGATCGAGCAGTTCTTGCTTACTAGTATATTCTGATTCAATAAGGTTTACTTTCTTCAGAAGTATCTCAACGTCTTCAAGACTAGAGCCGTGGTCACTGGATCCGAGTAGAATTTCAAGATCATCCAAGTATTTTTCAAAATCTTCAAAGTTATTGTTCAGGAGCATTGCCTGGTATGATTCGTTTAAGCGATGCTTCTTAAGGTTTGTAAGCTCAAGTAGTTTGAGCCAAGTTTCCTTTAGTTTGCTGCAGTCAGAGTCTACTCTGCGACCCTCGTCAATAACTGCCTCTACTCGAATTTCATTAGCTTGTAACTCTGACTCGAAAGCAGAATGCTTTTGAATTTTAGATTGAAGGTTCGTCATCTCTCGGTAATTTTCATCAGAGGCAGTGACTGTCTTCTCACCCATCCACGATGTCAATTCAGTGGTGTTCAAGTTGTATTTCTGAAGAGCAAGCGAGTGATACAAGTCTTTGCTTCGTTTTTCATATGACTTCAGCAGAGCTCTGTAGCGATCCTGGAGCTTTCCATACGCTTCTTCCATTCGTTGGGATTTTTCTGCAAGGAATCGAGTTGATTAAAATGTAAAAAAACATAACCAAGTCATAACTAGAAGTAAGTAGTAGGTTTTAGAACTTTACCTTTTTCCTTGCCCAGAGACTCGACCCGTCCACCAATGGTATTTTCAATAACAAACTTGACTCCTTCATGCTTCCGGATAAGTTCTTCAACTTGCTCAAGACTTCCAACTCCTACGTCCTGATTGCTCAGTACCGCTTCAACATCTGACATAAATCCTTCAGTTTCTTTCACCTTGTTCAAGAATTTCAGCGTCATTAGGGTTGACTTCAATTTAGAGTCGACGTCGACCCAAGTTAACATCAGTTTCTCTTCTAGCTCTCTGAAGAATTTGACGCATTTTCTAATTTCACCAGTGTATGGATGGCCACTCTTTACAAACTCTTCGCCCACGCGTCCTAACTCGTCGAATTGCCCTTTCTTTGAGTCAATTTTGATTTTGACTTCTCCATGCAGAGCAATCAGTTCTTCTGTTTTCTCAACACTTTCGGGATTCTCATACTTCATAGCATTGAGTGTCACCTCAGTGAAAGTTTCAAGTTCTCTCAATTTCTTCACGTATTTTGTGTACTCTAAGGCATATTGGAGGTTGTTCTTCCTATCGTTACACAAGTCTCTTAACTTGTTCCAAGATGAATGCACTTTAGCCAACTTAGCTTCAATTTTGTCTTCGTTGCCTTTAGTTTTGCTTAGCAATCGTCGTCCCTCATTTTCCATTTCTTTGATTTTAACTTCAATAACACTCATCTCTTTTTGAACTGAGTCTAACTTCCTCATGAGCAATTCAACTGATTCATCATCCTCTCCTAACTCTTCGCTAGACACATAGGGAATTTTAGAGGTAATTCTGTCTTCGAGTTCATCACAGCCTTTTTCAAAGGCGTGAACCTCCAGAGCTTCTCCCAATCTGGTTCTGTAGACTGCCAATTGATCTTTCAGGTCTCCCCATTTCGTATTCAGGCGGTGTATTTTCTCTTGTACGAGAGTTGAATCACCAGTCTTCTCAATCAACCGTTTAGCGAGTGCATTGATTGACTTAATTCGTTGGTCGTCAACGTTTACATCTGAATCATCCAATTTCTTTAGGATTTCTAAGCAGTGTTCATAATCCTCTCCAAGTTCTCCAGAGCTGACAAGGAGTTCCTTCTCTCTCATCCATTGTTCCGTCTTTTCAAGTTGATTTGTGAACTCCAGGATATCTTGAGCTTCTTCCAAGCTTAGAGCAATTTTGTCGCTTAGTTTGACTAACTCCGACCATTTCTCTGCTAATTCCTTGTTCTTCGATTTAACTATGACATCTTCGATCTTCTTAGCGTTGGAGTTAAGTTCAGCTTGGAATGCCTTGTGCTTTTTCAATTTCTTTATCTTGTCCTCCAGACTGCTTGCAGTATTGGTACTGTTAGTTGAAGACTCCAACTGTTTCTTCTTCTCATCCATCCAACTAAGAGATTCCACAACATCTCTCTCAATTTGCTTCGCAACCAGCAGTTCATTCAATTTTTGGCTTTTTATTTTTGCGAGTTCTTTAACTCGCTCTCGTCGCGCGCTTAGACCATCGATCTTAGTTTGCACAAGCTTTGACTCGAAGTGACGTTGCTCCACCAACTTGGCAGCTTGCTCCCGAATCAATGCGAATTTTTCTTCTTGGTTTTGAATAACTTTCACTAGCTCGTTGTGCTTCTTGACTATAGCCTGGCACTCTTCAACATCCTCTCCTACTTCTATGTTGCTCAGAACGCTTTCTTGTCTTGCACAGATAGATTCTAAGTTTGCTACATCTCGCAAAAATATCATCAAGTCTATGAGCTGATCCAAATATACTTTCTTCTTTACCCAAGTTTCTTCCATTTTTCGACGTTCTTCTCCGATTTTGTCCAATTTATCATCGACTTCATAGTCAATTACTTTGCCGAGAGCAAAAAGTTCCTCGAATTTAGTTTTACGCGCATCAATTTCAAGTCGCAGCTCATCGTGGTCATTAAGGAGAATCTGTGCTCCTCCGGTGTCTCTGGCATTATCTAACTTGCTCATACGATGGACCATGTTCTGAGTGAAGTTGAGCAGGTCCTTATACAGCGATTCGAACTTATGGTAATCTAAGGATGATTGAAGCTCCTGCTTCTTGGCTAAAGTTTTCTCTTGCAAATAATTCCATGAGTGAATGACTTCTGTTTGCTGTTCTTTGATGTTACGAGCGTTGGATGGATATTTCTTGCATAGTACTTCGCTACCATCAATCAGAGACTGCGAGATAAATAAAATTAATGCAAACTGTTCCTGAACTAAAACTAGATTACACCGTGCTATAATCGATATAATACAAGATTCGCACCTGCATCTGAGCTTCAAGAGGAACTAAATCGTTTTCAAAAGATTCGTGAGCCCGAAGCATGGCTTCACATGCGCTCACATCTTTACCGACGCCATCAGGAATTTCATTAAGTTTTTCCTGAATTCTAGCTAGAGCATCTGCAACGTCTCGGTTGAACTTGTGGATCTCTCCAGCTCCTCGTAACTTCTCACCTCGAGCTTTCCCCAACTCTCCAGTTTCCTCCCAAACGGACCTGCAGAAATACAAATTCTTATTTTGGCGATTTGAGCTTATATATTTTATGTTCTTTAGATTGTATTAACATACTGCACATGGTGAATCACGTCATCTACGTCGCCGATCTTAGCTCCACACTCTTTGATGTACTTGAACTTAGGTTCTGAAGCATCATATTTGGTCTTCACGTCCTCATACCGAGTGGCGATTACCAATAGATGTTCGTAATCCACTCCATAATCTTCGGATTTAAATGCATTACCATACTCTCCCATCATTCCCACGAAGTCACCGACTTCGTCATTAAATTCGTTAACTTGTAGATTATTGATGAGCTTGATTCGTCTCTCGTTAGCCAATTTGACAACATTCTTCAAGAGGACATTAACTGCTTCATTTTTATCCCTGGCTAATTGGAGATCAATTTTCTCCAGCTGAGAATCCATTTCCCTCATGAGACCGGTGTATGAGTCTAACTCAAGTTCAAGTGTCTTGTGTTTTTTAAGGAGTTTTACTGAAGTCTCTTTGTCCTTCCCAAGGTTTTCAGATAGTAGTTCTTCTTCCTTTTCGTTCAACCACTGTTCAATCTCAACCAAATCTTTAATATATGTATGTGCAGCTAGAGACTTCTCCAAAGTCTTGTATCTGGCATCTGAAGATGCTTTCAGGTCTTCCCATGCTTGTCTAAGCTCCCCTAATTTCTTTGTTACCTACATATTTCAATTGGCATTAGTGCAAATCGACCTTTAAACATACATATACTCAATGAAATAACCGTATCTTTACCTTTGATTTCTCAGGATGGTCAGCTTGCACGAGAGCTTCACCTACACCGACGACTTTTAAATATACACTTTCATGAAGGGCAATTTCTTCCTTATTTTTCTTGGACTTCTTGAAAAGAGAAAGAGCAGACACTAAGTCATTAGGAAGATTGTCCCCGATTACCGCTTTCTTCTCATTAATCCACTGGAGCTCATTTTCCACTTCAAAAACGAAGTCATAAAACCTGAGCAGTTCCTCCAATGCCTCCCTGCGTTTCTTCAAACGAGGCTTAAGTTGCTCCAACCGTTTCTTCAGTTCAGCAGTACTACAGAAAACAATCAACAATGCCAACATAAAAATCAGCGTTTACAACAGGATCAGGATGCAAAGTTTGAATGAATTTGACACAACGTCACAAAAGCTTAAATGACTTACCCTGCTTTGTCGCCGAGGGCAGCTATCTTCTTTTCCAACGCTTCTACTTCCTGCTCTACTCCTACAACTCTTTTCAGCATTTCTTTGCAGCTTCTTCTGTCTTTACCCATCTCAGCTCCTAACCCAGCTTCGATTTCATCCATCTTTCTGTCAATATCAGTCACAATCTTCGAATGATTCACTTCAGCCTCAGCTTTGCGAAGTTCTTCCATCTTGACTATACTCAAACCAGCAAGTTCCTCCCACTCCTTATTAACCTTTGACAAAAGATCTTCGACACGTGGTTCATATTCAGGACTTGACTTCTTGAGTTTATCTCCTGCCTTATTACAACCCTTTAATCTGGTTTCATTCGCTCGCAGTTCACCTGCAAAGGCTTCATGCTTTTTCAGTTTCTTTTCAACTTGAAGTGTGTTGAGGTCAAGGACAACTGCCTTTTTCTCCCGTATCCAATCGGACAGATCTCCAACGTCTGTCTTGAACTCATTAAACTTCAAGCTTTTCAGTAGTTCCGTCTTCCTGTCATTTGCAGAAGCTTTAATTTTCTCACGTTTATCTACTGCTCCTCCAGTTTTGGCTTTTATGTTCAATTTGTCGTAATGACCCGCCTTTATCAACTTATCGCCCATTTCACAAAACCCTTGGAGTCGTTCGTCTTGAGCAAGAAGTGTGTTTTCGAAGTCAGTATGTCTTCTTATAAGTTGTTCTACTTCGTCCAAGTCAGTGCCAACATTTTTGTTTGATAGGAACTGCAAGTGCAAGTTACTTTGACTATCGATATGATCAGCTTCCCTGAGAAACATCATTAAGTCAAGTCTTTGTTGAAGTAGGTCCCCTTTCTCATTATATTGAAGTAGAATCCCATCTTTCCTATCTAGCTGCTTCAAATCTACATTCTGGCCGTGGTTAGCAATAAGTGACTTTCCTAATTCACGCACTTCTTCAAACTCATCTTCTTTGGCATTAATTTCATCTCCCAAATCAGAGTGTGCTTTAAGATCATTTTCAGCAGAGTTTACGTCTTTGGATGTAATTTCAGTCTTCAATTGACTTTCGACATAATCTAAGAACCTCATTAATTCAGCAGCAGATTTATTGAAAATTTCTCTTCCAACTGCAGTTTCCAAGCGGTTCTTCTTTTCTACTGCCTTTTTCTTCAAATCTAAGAAAAGTTTTTCGAACTTGTCACGTTCTTTTTCAACATTTTTCTTCTCGGATGGGTATGCAGTAAGGACATCATTTGCTAAATTGCGGCAGCGCTCCACACGTTCTTCAATAGGCTGAAGCTCCCTTTCAAGATTTTCATGCCGACGCTGAAGGGCCTGAACTGTTTTGAGGTCTGTCAGAATATCGATATTATCGAACTGATCCATTTTTTCCAGAACCCACTCGTTCAATTCTTCACAATTTTTCAAGAATAAAGATACAGTAGATGCTCCTTCTAAACTTCGTTCCCTCATGGACTTAAGGTTTATCAGGTTATCGTAAAGCAAATTGATTTGATTTCTTCTGGCCTTCACTTTATCTGCTTGCGATGAGTCACGTAATTCGTCAGCTGTCTTTTCTATTTGGTCTTTCCTTTTCGTACTCGCCGAGAGATCTGTGAGGAATTTTTCAAACTTCTTTTTGGCTTCCGTGACGTTGGTGGGGTCATCTTGCTCTTTTAACTGAGCTTCTTTCTCTTTTATCCAGCGCTCAAAGTCATCACACTCGCGTGTAAAGCGATAATACCGAATCCACTCTTCCAAAAGGTCCGTTCGGATCTAAGGATAGTCGAAGCCATTTACATTTCCAGTTTTGGTTACAATATGAAAACAAAAACAAAGCAAAACTTACCTTAGCTTGTTTGACGACATCGTCGTATTCATTGTTGATCTTTCCCATTCGCTTTTCCACAGATTCTCCGGCCAAAATTGCTAGTGTTATAAATATTCAGTGTTAATATTTTCCGTCAGAAACCTAGAAAATCGTAATATAGCTGCAACTGTTATTGACTTACATTTATTGCGGACCCGCTTCACTGGGACTGGCTGCATGACCATTTTAGTTTTCTTGACCTTCCTGAAATCTTTCACTATTTCTGGCTTTCTCACTTGAGCTAGTACAACTTTTGGTTCTATTTCCTTGACATAGTTTGCTGGGACAAATCCATCCTGTCCTGTAGCTTTTCTGACGTTCCACCAATCATTGTTTGTCTTACTCAGTAAGAACATTACCTACAGAGACACGAAGACACGATAATACGTAAGAATGTTAATATGCTCGGATTCATTGGAATAAGAATATCAAAGACTCCAATATTTTCAATACCTCGCCTTTAGCGACTTCGATATCCTGTCCTGAAAAAGGATACAGCCCTTTGACCTGCGGAACAGCCCTCTCTTCCGTTACTGTTTTGTACTCAGTTCTTTCAAACGGTTCCTCTTCGAAGTACTCCACCGGAACCAGCTTCTGTTCCAATTCGTATTCTTCTTCGGCTCCCATTCCGCCAACACCGTTTTGTAACTAAAAGCAAATACGCATTTGACTTAATTGGTTACCAAAACCTAACCAAGAAAACATAACTAAGCAATTGTACCTGGCTGAAGTCACCTAACACGACTGCTTGATTGTTCAAGTTCACAATGTCCACTTTGTAAGCTGTTATTTCATCTGTTAAGTTTTTTTGTCGCTTCAAAAGAGCCTCTGAGGTAGGTTCGTCTACACCGAAATCACGCGAGTTAACAAGTGGTTTCTTCTCATTTAACCATGAGTCAACCTCGTTTGCGTCCGAAATGAACTGCAGTAAGTAATATGCACATAATTTTCAATCAAGACAATTCTGGATAAGTGGTCATGCAAAGAATTTTGAATATTGTAAGAAATCCTGACCTGGAAAGACTTATTGTAACTTTGAAGAAGATCAAATCTCTCTTTCACACTTATTTTCAGCAACCTGACATTCTCTTCAAGATCTTCCACCTTCCCTTCAACTCCTTCTCGTCCACTCATCTCACTGGCTTGTTCTTTTAGTCTCTCAATAATCTTCTCGCGTCCTCGCAACTCATCTCCAATATTTTTAAGCTGAACCAGAAGCCTTTGTACACTAGTAGAGTCATTGAGGTTAAGTTTAGATTTAGTAATTCGCTGTTTTTCTTTCACCCATGCTTCTTCTTCTTCCAAATCTGTAAGGAAAGAGTAGTAGTTCCGCGAGTCTTCTAGCTTCTCCCTTCTTTTCCGAGACAATTGTACTAAACCTTCACAGCTCTTCTTCAAAGCTGTTATCTTCTCTTCAAGAATTTTTCCTTCTTTGTCTTTATCAAACTCATGTTTACTGAGCCTCTTAATCTGCTCTGCAATCGTTGAAATCTGACTTTCTACCAAATTGTGCTTTTGTAGAAGGTCCTCCACGTCATTTAAATGCTGCCCATGGTTAGTGTCCAAGTCGGAAATAATCTGCCTAATGACAAGTTCAATTGTATCCGCCTCGCGAATAAGACCATACAAATTGTTGTAATTCGTAAGATTTTTCTTGTGCGTTTCTAAAAGACGAATCAATTCTGCCCATGTCTTCATGATCTCAGCTGCTCTTTTCGAAACTATTTCTTTCTTGTTATAATTCTGTTCAGCTAAATAGTCAGCCATAGATTTAAGCTGAAGACATCTCTCTTCCCTAGCTAAAATATCTGCGCTGATAGCTTCGTGTTTCTTCATGGTGGCTTCGACCTGTCCAAGATTCACTCCGTAACGAGGGTCACTTAAAACCTGAATCATATCCTTCAAGTATCCCTCTCGCAAATCACTTTTCTTGTTAAACTTAAAAGCTAGTTGCTCCAGTTGAGTCTGTCGAAGAAGTTCTGCTTTCAATGCGGTTTCCCTGCGATATTCTGCCTTCTCCAGTCCTTCCCAAGCCCGTTCTATGTCAGAAAGAAGCTTGCCATCTGGAGGCTGAAAGCTGTTTTGATTCAGTTCTTTCAGTTTGATGTTGATGTTGAAGAAGTTAGCCTCAATTTCAGACTTCTCTCGGTATTTTGGTGGTTTTTCTACTGTTCGGTAATCTTTGAATAGCTGCAGCTCTTTTTGAATAGCCTCCAGATTGTTCGGAAACTCTCGACTATTGAGCTTGGTAATTGTTTCGTTGATCCAAGTCAACAGATTTGACGTCAGCCTATCATATTTAAACTTGAGACCATCTGCCTCCATGATTTGTCCCACAATATTCGCAATTCGCCGTCCTCCTTTCATTTCATTCTTCATTCTCGCAAATGTATGGTAGTACGAGGCAACGTAAGTAAGAACTGATTTTTCATCAGGACGAGAGACATCAATATCTTCTGCGTCCAGTAGTCGTGGAATACCGAGACCATTTTCAGCTGTGTCGAAAGCATTATTAAGGTTGTCGATGTGGCGAGTGGGTACCAGAGAGCTGTAGTCAATAAGATCTGGTCTGTGTGCATGGATAAGAGCATTGAATCCAAGTCCATTCCTCCAAGAAGCTATATCATAAATAAGTAAATAAATAAGCACTAAAGTCTCATGACTTCTCATCAAGATAGGAATCTAAACGACGTACATGTGAAATCCTGGATATTAACTCCTGCATATCCATTAGTCTTTCGCTGACACCACAGAAGGAGAGCGTCCTTGGCAGATTTTTTCTCCGTGCTCTCAGAATTATCCTCGTCCTGGATGAGTGACATCAACTCATTTAATAGTTATCCTATCTCCCTTATCACTACCGCTCCTGATAAGATCATGCTGTAACTGTAATTCATATCACATCTACTCACCACATCAATTTCAATTTCCTGAATTTGAAATCGCAGGATGATGGTCCATATAAGACCCAAAATCAGTCTGGGATTTCCATCCACAATGTCTTCTGCTCCGATAGATTCAAGTCTCACCTACCAAGCCAAACCACATTACCATTATTAATTACCTCTCATTTCCTCTTGATCATAATGACTTTCAACGCAGAACACCAACCTTCGTATGCAAGAAAGCAAGTGACTTATTGACATTCTCTATTTTGTGAACGCGCATCTTTCCACTATTAGGTTTGCCCAGCTTCTCTCCCGAAATAATTTCGAGTAGTTTCAGGAGTTTTCTTCCGTCGGCGAGGTCGGTGAAGAGATCCTCCACCTCCATCCGCGCCTGAAGTACACAAGTTTAGTGTGTAACGATCACGCACCATTAACTCCGAATAAATTAGCGTTAATAAGCCTAATGACGCGTGAATGAGTAATGATGAGAGTGTCGACATTCGACGTACCTTGAGGAGGAATGAGTTCATCCATTTGGTGAACGTTTTCTTCTGAATAGACAGCCGCTCCTCTTGCAGGGCCTTTATCCGCCCCTTCTCGAAGTTGGCGAGTTCCTCCCCCGGCTTCGACATGTTTTGGCACTTAAAGGAAGACGAGCCTACGACTGAGTTGCACTAAGGGCAGTGGTGTCTACATGGAGGACTAATTAAATAATGTCGTTCGTAAATAAACAATAAAATGAGGAGGGGGATGGTTCCGTCCTGGGCCAAACTTCGCACTCAACTGACTGACTGCACCCAGCTTGACAGGCAGGCAGCGGTGGTGGTGGTGCCAACACTCAACAGACTCACACCATCCACAACGTACGAAGAGACCCACACCGGTGCTGGTGGTGGTCTTCACACACAACCGTGAAGTCAGTGGGTGACTCCTGGCTGCGTGAGTATTCCTGGGGGTGATGTAAGTGCCTGGAATTCGAATGACGGGTTAATCTATTTAATAAACAGGCGTCGGCTTATCTCAGGTATTTATTCACAATTCACACACAGGATGAAAGTCAGTTGTTATGTATGCAATGCACATTGAATGGCAAATGAAAGAAGAGGATAAGTAATGAGGTGTGTAAGAGATGAGTGTCGCAAGTCCGTAGTGTAGGCGGTTGATGCATGCAAGACGCTCAGAGATTGTGGATTCCCAAGCGGAAGACATCGTGCTGGCAGAAAAATGACCCGTCGGCTGGTTTAAGAACGAAAGTTTGCGAAAATGTGTGGGGTGGGTCGTCGTCCGTCTGAAAGATTAAGAAGGAAGAACATTAGAACCAATAGTTTCGAAATCTAGTTATGAAGGTATAAAAATCCGAACCTTGAGCTGTCCAATAATATTGATGAGAATTCCTCCGTCGAACATGGGTTGACAGTCTACGGAGGTTATCACGTGCTGTATCTTTTGGAACGATAGGCTCTGCACAAACAATAAAACACAAATCTCATAATAAATGATAATCTTATCGACACCAATAAAAAAAGGAGTTGAGTAAATGCATTCAGCTTTTCGTAAAAGGTGAAATCACCTTCCGTATTAAAAGGACGTACCTGAAACTTCTCCAGAATTTTTGTCGCTCCCTGGCATTGCTGACCCTCAAATGACATCAGCGATTCTGATGGCTGTGTGATTAAAAAGAGTCTTAAGCTTACGCCAAAAATACCACACGCGATGATAAACTGTTATGTACCAGTAGCCCATTAATTAACGCGTATTTATATGCTGCACTGTTTTCTCAGACGTGCACACTACAAGAATACTAATAATAACAGCAACATTAAAAATTCGAACCGGCATCGAAGAATGTCATCGCCAAAATGAAAAAGTTAAGAAAGAGGACACTGAACTTTAACAAAATACGTATCACGCTCGACTTCGACGTAGACAGAAAGGTACTTACGTGATAGAGGCCAAGGAGGTTTCCGCGGGTGGCAGGGTTGTCGAAGAGGGCATAATATTGCTGGGCGAATGCTCTGCCGATTGAGTCATACTGCGGGTTGAAGAGTGCCATGGTACTTCCTTCGACACAGGCGTGGAGAGACAGAGGGTGGGGATGGGCTACGTCCCAACTGCAGTCGTGTCAAAGGTCACAACAACACAAAAACATGAACAACAACAAAGGTCACCCCAGTAAAATTATCCGTTGGTCGTGCTCGTTCTATAGAGGAAGTAACGGGAAGTTCAAACATCCCGCACTCTTCAGAGTCCTCGTCTCTCTATGCTCGCCTCTCTCACACGCTAAAGACCCCCG
>JAQGAD010000883.1:0-26891 GCA_034696625.1 Isotomurus palustris
TCAGGCGATTTTGGGAATCCCCTGAGGAAATTTAAATTGGTGTTTTTAGGCGAACAAAGTGGTAAGTAAATACAACAATAAATTGAAGTTTTTCACAGTGAATTCGAATTGTGTTAATTAATATTTTCCATTTCATTATTCATAGTGGGGAAGACTTCCTTAATCACCCGTTTCATGTATGATAGCTTTGATAACACTTATCAGGTGAGTCAGATGTAAAATAAAATTAACAATGGCATGTGTTAAGTAAGGTGGATTTAAATGGAATTATTAATGGAATTATTTAACGTTCAAGGCCACGATAGGAATCGACTTTTTATCGAAAACAATGTATTTGGAAGACAGAACTGTTCGTCTGCAACTTTGGGACACAGCCGGTATTTTATCAAGCCGAATATGAACTTATAAATAATTGTAGGTCCGTCATCTGTACTTATATGGTTGTTATCTGCAGGTCAGGAGCGGTTTCGCTCATTGATTCCCTCGTACATTCGCGACTCCACAGTGGCTGTAGTTGTCTACGATATCACGAGTAAGTGCTTTTTAATCTCGTTGATGAAGCTTAGGGTTTTGTTAGAAAGATAATTTCTTACCAAATGTTAATTGCAGATGCTAATTCATTCCACCAAACATCGAAATGGATTGACGATGTACGGACGGAAAGAGGAAGTGACGTGATCATAATGCTTGTCGGTAACAAGACAGATCTTTCTGATAAAAGACAGGTGGGTTTTCTGTGATATCGAATTAGTTTAACGGGACTGAGACAAAACAGATCTTGAACATCCTGAGGTGTTCTGTTCTTTCAGGTATCAACAGAGGAAGGAGAACGAAAATCCAAAGAGCTGAATGTCATGTTCATAGAGACTAGTGCTAAGGCTGGATACAACGTTAAGCAGGTAACCTAAATATGTTGATTGCTTCAACCCAGCTGACAAACTGAAGAAATGTTTGATTTATTGAGCAACTGATTAATACTCTGGTCATAGCTGTTCCGAAGAGTCGCAGCAGCTCTACCAGGAATGGACACACCAGGAGACAAACAAGCAGAAGGAGAAAGTAAGCAGAATTTAAATATGAACTCGTTAACGTATAAAATATACATTTCTTTCTTCCGCTATCTTTACGTACTTCAATTTTGCACAAACAGCTAAGCTTTACCAATGCTGTAGTGGTAGGAAATCAAGAGAACATACAGAAAAGTTTTCTGCGCCTATGAAATTTTAATTCGTTCAATTATTTAGTTCTTGATGTAAAATTTACAGAAATCTGGATTTTGACAACTTAAATTGTTGTTTTTATTTTCTTCTATGATTAATCAACGTTACATGAGATTTAACTGATTTTCAACATAAAAAGAAATTAATTTTCCTTTTAATTTTCGTTGGAATGAATTTTATTTAAGTTTGCTTTATTTGTGTTTGTGTCTCAGTGACAGAAGTGATACTGAAGGACACGCCGAATGAGAACAAGGCAGAGGGTGGATGTGCATGCTGATCGGCTCCTCCCTCTCAATAGCCGCGCCACACCCCTTCCATTCATTGATCACATATAGGCCATTTTTCTCTCTAACCATTATTTCATAAAAGTTGAGAATCTACATTTAAAATTAATAACTAATGAGGGACCTGAACTTAATAATATTTATGTAGTTACTTGTAGTTGCCTGATCAATCACTAATATCTACAGCAATTTGCTTATCTAATATCCACAAACACATACCCTTTCATTTATACATAACTTGTAATATTCGCTAGTTGCACTTTGTAGTTCATTGTCAACCAAGTAGTAGCAGCAGCATTAGCATTACTAATTAATTAGCTTGATTCATCGATTAACAAGTAAGAAGTGAGTTTGAAGGAAACTTTGATGTTCTTGTGCAGCTGTGGACCTGCAAGCTCAAGTTCCTCAACACCCGGACGCCCAGGAGAACGAGAGTGGGTGTGCATGCTAAAACTTCTTGATTCCCATAAAATTTTGTTATTATGATTATAATATGAATATATTGTCAATTACGTTTTGTGTTGATAAGTTACCAATATTGGGTTCTAAGTTGAATTGTACTGTCAGTATTGTTAGCTGTAAAATTAACTAATTACATGATACTGCGCCTTGAACAGATGCTTATGAAGTAATAATAATGTATTTAATGGCTCATTAATTATTCCTTAAGTCCATAAATTGCTACAGTATCAATTAGAAGAAGCTAAGGCTAAGCTGGTACTGAATATTGTAATTGGAGCGTTTTATATGATTGGATACAGGTAAAGAATTGACAGCTCTAAGCATAAATCAAATATTTAACCAGTGATTTAATTTGGCAAATTTGTGTTTATGGGTTTAGGGAATGCATATATTCTTATTTATTTTAGTGTACAACTATTAATATCATTCGTTAGCTTACCTTTTCGCTAGCTATTTGTGGGAATTTTAGGGTTTTTGTGTGATAAATGTATGATATGTACGTTACATGAAGTGAGTGATAAGGATGAAAGTAACTGCTGTGCGTATAATGTCGAGGGAGAAATACCAAAGCTAATAAAACTGATTTCTCACCACAATCAATTTTGCATTTACTGCGTTTATTCTTCCGTTTCATTTTCATACGCTGCATTGCAGAGAAATGTGCTTACGAGCTCATTATCGCACCTGAAAACTCGTTTGTATAATATTGGGTTAATCACTTCGTTGGAACCAAACTGATTACAGTGCAACAGTAATTACACAGCTACGCTACAAGGTCACTAATGCAGACGAGTTGGCAATTCCACGTATGCCGCACGTGCTGCAGATTACGAACAGGAAAGGAAATGGAGTATGAAATGTAAATGGCAACGGAATTGGGAGGTAAAGGAATACAAGGTTGAAGTTGAAGAAATCACATTAAGTGAAGTTAAGTTTATGATGCGACAGAACCGAAGTCAGGCCGTCGTTTACTTCGTACATGATAAGTATTCGACATCCAGTTTTGCAGATATTTAGCACTCAATTTTTGATTCTGTTACCACCATCCTTCCACGTTGCTCCAATTTTTAAAACATTAAAGCTCCGGTTTAGTTTTGTCATGCTTTTAATCCACTTCAATGCAATTTACTGACAATTAAGTGAGCAAAGAATTTGTACGATTGTTACTTGGATTTATTTGTTTCCTTAACCTTTTCGCTTTGAGCACTTATTACAAATACAGAGACAATAAGGAAGAGCGACGCAAGTCTTGTTCGTGAAGCCTATAGATACCTAAATAACTACTTAGTATATATGAGAATAACGATTATAATGTTTATTACAATTACAGTACAATAAAGCTAACTTCCTTTCCTACCACACTAACTTTTGAACTCCTAATGATCTGTACAAATCCGGTTTACAAGAAAATAATATCCACTTCGCCTCTTACATAGCTAAAACTTACGATGCGATACGGTTTCAACCTATTATATATGGTACACCTGAATAAAAACCCTATAGGTACAATAAAAAGAGGAACTTACGTTTACACTAATACACGTATTGGACATGAAGTAATTTACCAACTGAGATTTCTTTGTGTAAAATGTTACCCTTTTCTCCTTACAAAGAATAATGACTTAATTACTGTTGATTATTATTATTATTTACTAAATTAGGTAATATTATGATTGACTGTGTACAAACCTCTCCACTATTCCTCAACACTTAGTTATTCAAACTTTAAGGCAGATTCATGTAAAAACACTGAAAAACGAGTTTTTCTTTTCTTCATGTGATTTTGTCATTGAGATCAACTTTAACAACTTTCCATTGGTACAACAAGTTCCTTCTGGAGGATAGAACATTCTGCTTTTCATCTCAGATAAAATCTTTAAACTGCATAGTTTCGGAAGAGGAAGTGGAGTTTATCACAAATATTGGCAGTGCTCCGTTATACTCGCCTTATTTACGCATATAGTATATTCCTACACACGTCTTTTATATTTAACACTATTTCTGATTACTTATTTAACTTTGTCTAGGGTCACGAGGAAGATGCTGATATAACGCTCCCTTGGTGGAGAACTGAATTATGAACGTCGCTACTAGATGAGGAAGCATACGAAGTAGTTTTAGACGAAATCGTTCCTCCACTAACGCTAAGACCCGGAATGGGTAAAGGCGGAGCAGGAAGTGAAGGCAACTGCAATAAAATGAGTAGTTCAAAGAATTAGTGTCAACCCTACAAGATGAACAGTTAATAAATTCCTTCAGTAAAGGACATTACCTTGTGCAGAGTAAACATATCGTATATGGTTTGGAGTTCTTCCATCTTATATTCTTCAAGACAAACGAACCCTTGAAGAGTTGCAGAACTTTTTCTTGCACAGTCTACGCAATGAACTACATGTCGTTTTTCCTGTTCCTTGATGAAAAGAATGTTGAACACCTCAACCTATTAAAATCCACAAATATGATTTATGTTTTATTCTTGAGTATTTATTAGCAATTGAGATAAATTATTGGATTCAGGCTCTTCTTACCTCACACTGGCCACAGTAATGACTTGCTTCATTCTTCGACCTTCCATGGAATCGTACCTCTACACCTTTTGATTTCACATATTCCAACAACTTGTAGCACTGCACTAAAGTTCGCATTAACACGCCCCTGCACATACAATGAAGTGCATTATAAAACGTATTCATTCCTAATTTAACCTGACAGATCATACAACTCTCTCCATGTACTTACTTGACGAGCTCAAACAACTTGACCTCAGAAACTCGAATATTTCTAGCCAAGTTCCATGACAAGTGGACCATCGGTACAATGCTTTTAAAGCCTTGCAACTTATTCCACTCGTAACGCTCGATTCCCAGAGCATACTGGCGTGTGGTGAGAGGACCAACATTCCATGCAATATTATTGCACCAGCCATTTGCCTGCACCCAATGAACACATCCCGAATTTACCCACACAAGGTCACCTTGAAGCAAATTAAAAACATATTGAAAGTCTAAAATTACAGTTACAGAATTCCAGTTGCGAGTTGTGATGGTAAGCATTTTATATTTTGCCAACTAAAACTACAATTACCTGGCTTTTGGATAAATCGATAAACTGGAATTCCAGCTTTTGCACAATCATCAAGATTAGGCCACCAAGATCCATGCAAATAGTTTATCCCATTTGCTTCGCACAGTTTCTGTATTGCTCCCCAGTATGCATCTGGCACTGCAAACCATTCACAATCACCAGGTCCTGGAAGTCATAAAATCAGATAATGAAAGTCATTTCCATATTTCCATCTCAAATTCTCAAACAAAATTTTAAGAGCCACAAACCTATGTTAATATTTATCGAACAGAAGTTGTTGTTCTCCTGATGTCCGGGTGTTCGTGAGCCAGGAACTTTCATATACAACTGCACCGTGTTCATGCCTAGGATAACATGACCAACGTGGCTCAACATATTCCCAGCACTCACTACTCTAGCGAATGCAGGTAGTTTCTGGAGTTCCGCAAGTTGCTCTTTCCATTTTCGATCGTCACTAAGATCGACGTTAGTTCCAAATCTAATCACTTTCAAGTTGGCAGTTCTTTTTGACCCAGCACCCTTTTTCCCTTTTCCTTGGACAGCAGAATCCTTCGAGTCCGAATCGGAGTCACCTACACCACCCTTGTGACTTCCTCCTGAGTTTTTATCATTTTCTTCCTTTACACTCTCTTGGAATGAGCTGGCCTGATACTGTGCGTACTTTGCTATGGTCGTCTGGCTCCTATGGCTGTAGCAATTCCAAACTTTACGTCCATTTGTGTCAATGTTCTCATCCGAATTTTGCAAGTACTGTGTTCGGACCTATGAGAATCACATTTTCTTCAGCATAATGCAAATCGATCAACAGATTGATAAACTTACCTCAACGGCATGCTCGGGATTAGCTTCAACGAGAGTTTTTGTAGAAAACAGTCCTAAATCCAATTTCAAGGCTGCAGCTATTCCACGCACTACAGCAATTGGATGTTGCAGACAAAATTCTTGAAGTTGGGCAGAAAATGCATCCTTCTTTCCTTCCAGGAACACCGACGGCGTTTGAGGCCACAACTGCTCCTCAGTTAATTTTATCTAGAATGCGAAATATGTAAGTCAATAATTCAGACGTAGTAGTTTTTGCCGTAATGCCTTAACACTTTAGAATAATGAATTAAATACCTTAGGAGGTTCAGGTGGCGCGGGTGGCGGAGCTCCATCTTTCAGGATATTGAAATTGGTCAGAACTCCTTTCAGTCCTAGACCCTTGACGCGCCTCTCTAACTCTCTAGCCTTCAATGCGACATGAATTTCTCGGTCTTCTTCTTGCTCCTCTTCTTCCACAACCTCTGAGTCAACTACTCCTCCCAAGTTACTGCTTTTCATCTTCTTCATCGCAGCTTCCACGTTTCCAGCACTTCCACTTCGGAATCGGACATCTAAATCACCAACTAGATCATCTTCGTCTGCCTCCATTAAATCTATGTCGTCGAAGTTACAACCCCGGAGAAGGTCGTCTCCCATCATGAGATCATCCTTCTGTCCTCCTAACCACGCACTTAATTCCAAGTCGCTAACGTTCGGCGAAAACGGGGGAGAGATGGACTTGGGAGTAGGAGGAGAATTGACAACTGGAGGAGGAGGTGGTGGTGGTGGTGGGCTCGGTTTCTTCATTACCTGGGGCGCTGGCTGTTGAGTTATGATAACTGACTGTTGTGAATTTGATCTCATTTGCTGCTGCTGTAGCTGGTGTTGCTGAACAAGCCTGGAAAAAAATATGTGAAAATATTAGCTTAATCTCATGACATTTCAACACATTTAATTTTGGAATAAAGTAATTCTTTTCAATTAAGTACCTGTACTGATTCTGTAATTGATTGAAAACATGCTGTTGCGTGTGATTCAGTGTGTAACCTTGCGCCACATGATTCTGTAAAGACTGTAGAGCATTGAATTGTTGGCTTGTAAGCGACACTGGAACTCCTCCTGGAGGCAGTGCCGGCCTCTGACTTCCCATCGGTGCAGTTGTACTTTGACCTGAGGTATTATTCGTACTCTGTTGAACTCCTTCTTCCGTCTGAAAACGTGAAAACCCAAATCATGCAACTTAGTTTTACTATTTTGCCGTAGAGTCACCCTCCGAAGATGTTTTGCATACTATGAAAATCTTACCTTAAATCGCTTTGCAGCTGGAATACCACCCTCCGCTCTTTGGTTGGCAGCAAAAACGGCAGCTTTCTGCTGCTGGGCTGCTGCCTCCCTTTGCTTTTGCTCTTGAGCCTGGCGTGCAGTCATTTCTGCACCTATTGGTAGGTTCCACGCTTCTTCAATTACCGGCAATCCTCGTGGCTTGTTATTAATCCTAAATCCATATGTTTCACTCGTCACAACACCAGTATGAATGGATGTGTGAATGCAAAGTCTGAGTCTGATAAACAAAGATTTTACTTACGGAGGAACAGGAGCAGTTGCAAGCTTACTCTGAATGAACTGGATTCGTTGTGTGAGAGGTGGATTCATTTCCTCCTTGTCCTTAGAGGACACAAGGGGGTCACCCCCTTTGTTCTGGGTGTCTTCACGTGATTCCTTTAAAGCCCTTTTGTGACCGCGAAATGCATTTACGTAGCATGCAAGGGCGTCTTTGGGCTGTGAAACACTTTCGTATAGTATTCCTAAGTTGGTCCACGCACTGACGTGGTACTTATCAATTTGCACAGCGCAAATATAGGCTTGTAGTGCATCCAAAGGTTGGTTCTGCTGCTGGTATAGTACCCTGTCATATATATATAGTGTTATGAATTAGAAACGTTTCGAACTTATTCAGCAAAGTTAAGTTCATGATAAGCTTACCCAATTGAGCACCACGTATCTGCGTTTCCTTCAGACTTATCTACGCTATTTCTGTAAGCTAGAAAGGCATCATGGACCTTTCCAATAGAAGAAAAGCAGCGACCTAACAAATAAAGTGAATGCCCTGAGCGTGGATCAGCCTCCAATGCTTTCTGAAGACAGTGGATAGCCACTGATTCACGAGTTGCTTTGTCCCCTAGAATTTCTAATCCGTGGTACATCCATCCTAGTTGTCTGTAAATGTCAGCACGGAGAGTAGGCGTGAGATCTTTTTCCTTTAGAAGTGCTTCGTACTGAACTTTTGCTAATTTTGATTTGTCGTGAAGCTCTAGAAGATGAGCGATGTGGAACTTTATTTCCAACGGTGTCAGTGAAGATGGAACAGGAGATCCTGATTCATTCAACGCAAGTTTAAAGTGCTTCAATGAACCGTTTAGATCGCCTTCAATCTTGCGCATAAACCCGAGTCGAACTTGAACTTCATTGCTTCTTGGAAAGGACGGATGACAGTATAATAGCTCTTGAAATGCTTTCGTCGCCCTGCAAGAAATGAAAGAAGTGAAAAATATTAAAACATAACCTAACGCCACTTTTCTTGACAAACAATATTTTATCCTTGTTTTGATAACCATAATATATCCAGACAATACAGAAAATAATTTTTCTTGTGGACTTCGAAAATCAAGACAACACTCTCGCTTATTGGCAATTCTCACTTACGCAGAATTACAGCAAATAAGAACCTCAGCCTTGTTTTTCTTGTTAACTCAGGAAGTCTATCAAAATATTCCTGTATTGCAAAATCTCATGACCTTCGACCCTTAAGGTTTTTTTTCACCAAAGGCAATCTCTCTTCTTGATTGATTGCGAGATATGACTAAGAAGAAATGCTAGTTGATAACTTACTGGAGCTAAACATGCACTGTATACCGTAGATAAGTATTTAGGGATTGTAAGTAACGGAGTATCGAGAGCCGGGTATCACACTGCGTTCTGTGGGGATTCAGAATGAAAACTGAAAAGTCCAGCAACTCATACACCAGTATAAATCACTGCAACGATTATGGTACATTGGTTAACTTGAAGGGAGTACTTTGAATACAACGGACATCCACGGATCTCAGTAAGTACCCTATAAGAGCTTAGCCAGATATTAATACAATAAGGGCAAAGGGTCTCTCTTTCGCATGAACGCATGAAAAGAAATTATTATTGAACACATGTTGCCCTCATAAAAGGGACTGAATCTGAGCTGCTACTGCTCTTTACACAAAAATGAGAGTTTAGACAACGGAGCAGAATGAACCCTTAGGATGATAACGTAATTGCCTTGCCTTATTCTATCTGAAAGGGACAAGAAAAAGGGTCGTTTACTACTTTATACTATACTTCCACTACCACCAAGCAAAATCATCTCACGTTACACATCTCTCCCGTGGTCTTTTTTCTCCTCAGTGAACCTCAGACCAGACCCTTTCAATTTTGGGACTATGATGGTCTGCAATGGGAATACCACTAAAGTTTACAATAATATTTCTCGTCCCCTACCTTATATCAATTGCAAACTGATAATTGAATATTGAATAAAAGTCAGCGAACAAGGAGTCACATTAAATCTGTGAATGGACAAGTGTTTGGCAGTTTCGCAGTCAATAGAAAAGAGTGGATTAAAGTGGAAAACAAAACTGAAAACAATATACTAATATAAAGATGCTGAATCAATTTTCGTCAATCTGAAACGCAATTTATGGTCCTTGCAACATGGAACTCTGGTCAATATCACTAAACTTTCAAATTATTTATACAAAACTGAGCCATAAGCTGCATGAGCCGTGAGCTTAGTCATATTTTCTGTCTGAAACCTAACTTGAATTCTAAAGCTATCTAGCAAGCTAAGATACTCGTAGAAATTGAGTGTAAGTGCCCTTCTGTTCCTCAATCCTCTAATCGTTCCTTTAAGAATCAAAAGTACCTAACCCACCATTTTCCATCCGCACCATTATTACCTGCATTTCCCTTCAGCTGTAGCTAAAGATACAACCAACTCCGAACCTGCTGGCCAACTACCTTGAACCAATTTTTTTCTTTAATCCAGACCTTTTATGTATCTTCTACTTCTACTCATCTTCACAATTCGAAGCACATTTCTATGGCTGAAACAAAACAGAAATAGGTAAACCTGTCCTTCTCCCTTATGATGTTGTACCGAAATCTCCAAAATGTACCTTTCACAGGGCCATTTTCATTCTCATCTCATGCGATTTCCTTGCTCACAACTTCCTCTCTTCATCGTTCCTTTCTTCTATACAAAATTGTTATGTATCCTTCTTAATTTTGTCAGCCTGTTGACGCTACTAGAAAAGATATCCACGTTCGTGAGCCAGTCGATAAGTTGAAGAACTCTCCTGTCTCCTTCAATTACTTCTTTCAACCAAGCACCTTGTCAAGACTTTCAACTAATCATGCAACAACCTTTATGCTGTGTAGTGTTGCATTAAATTCGTATTTCTTTCTCAAGAAATTTATCCAATACTTAATTTCATACTATTAGGTGTTCCATTTGCTGAGACAGACGCCTCTTTCCTTTCTCAGTTGATCGACTGTCGCCTATAATACAGATACAGCAGATTGCAATTACGTGCAAAAAAATTATCGATGATGATGATGATGATACCGGTTTTCCTTTGTAAGGTAAGTGGCCAAATGGCACACCGGGTATCTGTGCATGTGCGATGCAAGCTATGAGAATTAAAACCTGTCTGGTTATATGGAAGTAACTGCTGCTGATGCTATAACTTTTAGCACATATGCGAAATTTTGCAAGTTTTAAAGACAATGGGAGTGTGGATTTGCTTTTTAGTGAATGGCTTGATTGACAAGTTCCTCAAAAAATTCATGTGCATGATGCATTTGTTAATTGAGGGATGTCTGATGTCGGACGGTAGGGAAGGGAATAACCGAAAATGCTATACGCTTTCAACTGTTCGATTTTTCAAGACAACTGAAAAATGTCACAACATGAAACTTCCGTTTCACCTGCCTGGACATAAAAATGAGCAAAACTGTTACAATAACATTATTATGACAATATTAATTATCAACATGCGAAGAATCGTCCAGTCTAAAATAACAGCATTCGTTCTCTGTAGATTTTACGTAAGATGTTGAATACTTTGATGATCTGTAGTTCAACATACTAGTGCTAAAAATCATTCGTGGGAATTGTGCTGACCTTTTTATGATAATTATTGAGACTTGTACAGATCTCACACTACTGAATCGGCTACTATTTCTGCTATGTCGAGAGAATTAACTGCTTATTTTTTAAACTAACCCACACATCAAGATCAGGAGGACAAACAGTGTAATAAAAAGTCTCGCCGTCTGAATTTTTTGTCCTATTTATTGTTCACACTTGCAAGTTGCATATAGGCGAATGTGAAAGACACTTCTGAACTGGAAAATAACGCGAAAGCTCACTGAAAAAGCTGAGTTTATTTTATGCACAGTATACAACTTAGTTCCAATTCTTTGTTGGCAGCATTTGAGTGCGTACGTGACAGTGAAATCGAATGAGATGAATTGCCTGAGCAAGAAATAAAACTGACCCTTCCGTTATATTTCATTTCCCATTAGTTGTGCTTTTACAACTCACAAATCAAGTTGAGTGACAGAACAACTCAAACTGTTCCCTGACCCTTCCACTTCCAGTCAAGGAGGCTAAGGCTAGATAACTAGACAACGAAAATATAGAAACTGTCAACTCAACGACACGTACAATTTAATAAACAGTCCCTTGATAATAAATGCACTCCGAACCTCAAATATACCGTCTGTACGTCGTGTAATATCCCAAATTGAAAATATTGCTTATTGTGGCAGTAAATATGGGTCAGTTTTCTTGGGGGTCTCATGGAGAAGCATTCTGCAGGGAATTTGACTTGACAATACTATGGTTCTGGTTGATGAGTTGATGATTGTGAACTGTCGAGCTGGGATTCCTTGTCCCCTTTAAGATTTATTCCTCTTCCAGGACATTTACAACCATAATTAAACTTTACAGCAGCAATTTATTTCAAATAATCCTTATCCTTCTCGGAAGACCAAAATTCATACTCACCCACACACGTAGAAATTTTTATATTTTCTGACAGTTTAGCATTTAGTTCCTAGCTGATCATGTTGACCTTGTCTTTTGTCAACTTAAATCTTACAAATATCCAAAGTATTAAGATTCAAGAAATATTTATTTTAGTCAGAGTGGGAAATGCCAGGAACGCACAATACAGCCAAAAGAATGTTTAGAAATATTCAAGTATTCCTCCATCCTCCTCTTTCCAGCTGATTGTTCGTTTAATTACTTACTAATTTGGTTTATTAATTTCCATTTCCAGAAGATTATCAACAGATTTGATAATAACATCTCATATGCAATGCTTCTATTATATTTAAATGCATACTAAATATTCGAGGTTCATCTCATGTTCCATGCATATACGCAAATCTCAGGACGATATATACGATAATGAGATTGGCCTGAATACTGAATTCCTTTCTCTCAGTTATTATTATGCTACCCATCAAAAGAAGTAGTTCATGTCACATGTGTTCATCATGTATACTATACACTACCAGACCGTTAGTTTTCTCAGGTTATATATTACGCATGTTCATCCACGCACGCACGCATTATGAAGACCTCGCAGTAACGCACCCACAACTTGCACCACACTATCCCCAACCAAATCCCTACAGTATGAAATCAATAACCCCATTCACAGAGCTTTAAAAGAGACGAGCTAGTAGAACTATCCTTCCTTTTCCATCCTACAATCCTGTTACAAACCCAGCAACCCCGTATGTTTTTTCTGCTTGTGTCTCAAAAGACTCAAAACCCATCCATTCACTTCCTTCGTTCCTTCCATATAAGCAACAAATACATTTTTAGTTTTAAAAGTCTCTTCTCTCGCATACACACGAGTCTTTTTTATTCTTTTATAGAAGACTTTGTTGCTCTCTCTCACTCTCGTGCGGTATAAAAAAGCTTAGAGATATCTTAGATGTAATGTAAGTATATGAGCATACATGGCTGGCTGAAGAGATGCGTTGGATAGTCCATTGCACTCTCTCTCATGCTTCCTTCCTTTATATAGGAACATATACTTTACTTTCCCACACCATTTTTACTTAAACTTACAATTATGAATACGCAGCCATCCATGCACATAGGATCATCATCATTTACCATTCATGTAGCTCTGTACAGGTTCAAATGTGAGTGCAAAATGTTGCAAATTTCATGCCACGCTTGCTATTGCATTCGTATATTCTATTTTACCTTATCAGGTGGTTCACACATTGATAAGTAGACACAAAAAGTCTATTCCGGACACGTAGCTGATGTAGAGGAGAAGCAGACAAACAGTGTATTGAGAACAGGGTCATGACTACTATACACCTACCTCATCATCACTACTCACTAACTAATGGCTATTCTTTCCCTATCCGCTATGACTGCTTACTTAATGAGCTTATCTTATCAGCAATATATACCAACCACGAAGAGGCGAATGCATACATACGCCTTTTAATTCATTGCAAAATAAATCTACAATCTATTTTAACAGCCCTGATACCACATGGATATCTGTGGAAAGTTCAGTCACATACACTTTCCATGCATTAAGATATTAAAGATAGTTCTCATATCCGTTTGAGCCAGCTAACTAAATTACACTACTCCAGTTTCACTGTGTTGTTTTACTAACAATTCGTTATTTACTTAACACAGGGCGCAGGATATTTTCAAGCCACATTGATAAATTAAATATTTGCTTTGCCAATAATTTATATTCTACGTCCATTTAATTCCGTTCGTCAAAGAGAAATATTTTTCACATATTTCCGTTAAAGCACACAATTTCCGGTCATAAAACCAACCACTGTGAATTCGAGTCAATACACCTGTATGCCGTATGCAAATTACTTGCATTGGTACTTGCATCGGAGATGTCGAAGGATGAATCAGTACAACATCACAACATGAATTCTTTGAATCTCACTGACTAATAAAATACATAGAAAATTGCCCACCTTTAATAATGTTGGAGAGGTCACAGAAGAAATAAGTTTCTTGCTCACTTCCTTACAGCTATTACACACACCTTTTCTTCGCATGAAGTTAATTCACCTACAGTTAATCCCACCACTCACTGCAATTTTGCACTACTACCACAACCACCAACTTCTACAAAATTCTTTCTTTACTTTAGTCTTCGTTGATCCACGCTTTCTGATTTTTGAACTTTTGCCAATCCGTATAGTTTAACTTATGTTTTAATTTAGTTGAAGTAACGTTATTTTATGCAAGAAGATATTTAAGATAGGCACGGCATGCACTGGTTCAAAATTGGCAGTGTGATGCATTCAAGTCAAGGAGGCAGGCAGTGTTACACTGACGAGTTCACACACTTAAAGTTAAATGTCATTTAAATTAAGTTCACTACTAGAGCGAGTTGAGTTACAACTGGTGTAAAAAGGAGGGGCTTAGCTTAGATAACTATGGTATATAATGAAATGGTGACGATGATAATCAAATCTGAATGAATGAGCGAGAATCTAACTTTGTATAGTATGTGTAGATATTTAAGTTTATATTTCCCTAACTTAGCTTTCAGAATACACAATATCGGGAAATTCGTGAGCTGTTGAACACACGTGGATGGCAGTGACTTGTTTTGTTTCAATTAATGAGTGTAATACTTGCAGAATATAAAATTTTTAAACGCGTATTTGTTTCGTAAAATGTATTAAAACCCGTGAGTTGTTAAAGCCAGGTAAAGAGAAGGCTTGTATACTAAATGTTTTCACTTTTATACTAATGAGAATTTCTTAAGTGATTTTTATTGGTTCTATTGGGAGGAAGACATTACAGATAACTTCCGTACGTGATTTCTAACCTCAAAGGGGAGTTCTAGTAAAAAGAATATAGAATGCTGGGAGATATTTTTTCTTCGAATTCCGCTCACAGTGAGTAGAAATCTCCAGTCACTAAGTCATTCGCATTCTTCTATTTTTTATTAATTTTCATGCGTAATCAGATAACACGCACGCTTGAAAAACTCTTCACTTTTAAGGCTTAAATATGCAGAAAATTGTTGATTTAAATATTTTAAACACAGTTAATACAACGGTATGCGTGTAAATACTTAAAACCAGTAGATATTTAACTAAAGAGGAGCACGCATCGTTGGACTGGCGAGAGGTGATGAGAAAAGAGGATTTTGTGTCCTCTTTCTGAGGCTCCTAGAGATATACTGAGTGGATATATACTGGAGAAGATTGCTTCTGGAGAACTTCACTCTCCTGCTATTTCTATTTTATATAAAATAGAGTTTTATACTGGAGGAACCAGCTATTCTATTGTGTTCTCCTTCACGCAGAAGCCTCTTCTGTCCGCAACACAAACGCACACCAAACAAATCGATCCTTCGGTTCGTCGTCCCAAGCCTCATCACCTGCCTACTTACATTCTACTACTGAGGTCCTTAAAAGATTCACACTAAAGAGTCTTTCACAAACCCACACACACCCTATTACGTACATTGATGTGTGCGTAATTTTCAGGAAACTTTCTTCAAAAACAAAATATCGAATTACTGATGACGCAGCTACCCACAGATTATTCACCTGACTTTTGCACTTGTCCTTTGATTTAGCCTACGATAAAAAGTAGAATTACATTACAAAATAATGCAATTTTAAAGTTTGTATGTGTACGACGTTATCATCAAATGCAATCTTCTTTTCCTCCAACCCTACACACAAACAAAATTGAACTTCCGGCAGAACTTCCTATCTAATAATTCCTTCCACTCACAGTAAGATCCTTTTACGTCAATGTCACCAGACCGCAAAAAAAGTTCATTTCCTCTGGAAAAAATGTTCCTCGGTTGAATCCTTTCTTTCTGCAGTAATTAAAAAACAGAGAGATGAGATAGCTATTTAGTAGTAGTATAGACTTACAAGACGATAGTAGTAGATGAACACAATGAATACTACTATTATATATATCTACAGAGGAATAGCGGTATACGAAGAGTGGTAAGCAAGGAGAAAAATCTCTCTCTTTCTCTCCTTACTTAACATCTGAGGAAGACTGACTAACTGACTTTGTATTCGTAATAATAATAATTGTAAGTCAGCTAGACGAGAGTATATTGCCCCCAACAAAACTCTCAGGTTTACTTTACAAGACCATCTCTTCAATGGATAGCTCCTGCTGGTACTCATTATTTCAACGTGTTACATTGCAATCATTGCATGCATCTTTCTATAGCAGAACAACTCCTTCGAAACGTGTTTTACGCTTAAGAATATTCAAATCCTGCCTTGAGAAAGAGATGGTTTGGTCTTCTTGGCTTGTACGAAAAGCTATTTCCACTGTGGTCATAAGCTGTACGAATAGACGAATAGCGACCGTGGGATGGTGATGTTTGTAGCACTGGCAGTGCATTCATTTCAAAGAGTCACTGCAACAAGCAAACCAACCAGGGAAGAAGGGGAACAGGGAATCCTGTTTTATACAGACGAGAGGAAGAATCCATCCATCCTTCCTGAAGGAAGGGAGAAGACCCTGCCTAATTCTACTATAGATATAAAATATTCGGTTTGAAATGAGTATACCTAAGTATTTTCATCCCAGAGTTGTTCTCTTTGATGTTACATAATACGATAACACATGGATACACATCCACCACACCATCAAACAACATCACATATTTATGGGACTAACATACCTCATACTATATTCTATAACACGTATCACCAACCCTTTCCTCCTTCTTTTCCACTATTATGACTTTCCATTGTACCTTCCATCTGTCCACCAAACGAGCCTAGAAGATCCTAGCCATTTAAATTCGCTTTAACCAATTACCTTGCAAAAATCGATCTTTTACTATCTTTCTAAATCCATACTCTTGATGTCTCTTGAAGTCTTGTCACTAACTTAAAGCCCCATTCATTCTTGTTATCATAGTTGGTTAGATTTCTTTGCTAAATTACAGCTCTTTCTACTTTCTACAATTGTAGACATGCTATGTCTCGTCCTGTGTTAAGGCACGCCTACTTGAGGGGGCTGCCCGGCTACATGAGTTCTCTCACAAACGCAGTCTAGAAATTGTCGTAAGAAGATAAGAGTTGTTCCTTTCATTCAAACAAACACCCTGGACATTCCAGTCTATGAATGCACCATGCGATGCACTTTAAACCCTAAAAGATAATCTCTTTCAGCCGAGAAGGGAATCGCATGGGAAAACAGCTGGCTCTCAAACAACCCGAAGATGATCTTGTCCTCATAAAAATAAAAATGCTTTCGTTTCGTCGTCCCCTATTAATCAAACATGTGCCATTATTATCGGATCCAATGCGCACACAGTCTCCTAAATCTTCATACCAAGTTTGTCCAATACTCTCAGCAAAATGTTAATGGACAAGAACGAGCTCTGTTCTGAAAGAGAATGAAATCAATGCACACTTTCGTTTCGTTTCATGGGAAAATGTCACCCTTCAGTTGTTCATCTAGGTTATACATGAATTTGAATGACAAAAAGATGATCATAAAACGCTTCTCCACCCTTTTTATCCACACAAATTAAATTTTGGTCCGAATCCGAAATCATGTTCATATGTCACACCAAGTGAGTATAGATTAAATATGCCAAGTGAAAAAGTGGGGGTTTTATAGGATCAATATAAGTACACTACTCTCACTACTACACATACAAAGTTCACAACTTCGATACACACTCGTCAGTGCATTAAATAGATTATGATGCATACAGTGAATACAGTCCTTCGACTTCAGAAATATGAACAGTTCTTGCCTTGATCTTCGCTAAGTTTGATACAAAATAAAATAATTCTAAAACCTTTTTACTTACCACTGAAAGCAGTTGAAGTGAAAATAACTTAATCCAAGACCGAAAAGAAATGGTGCGTCTTTCCAATAGTCTTCTTCACTTAGAGTGAAATACTTTTGATAAGCTGACAAAGCTGCAATGACGAGGAGGAAATTTTTTAATTACGTTACTGTGTATAGTAATTGTATTTCGTAGCAGAAACAAAATGTCACAAAATTTTGTAATCTCCATTTACCCTTTTCATAGTCTTCAAGCAGAAGATGGAAATGACCTAACTTGCAGTATGTCTTCGGCTCAATCACAATTTTCTTTTCATTTTTCTCTTTTCTCTTATCCTCCTCAATTACAAAAGCTGCATTCATTCTTTCTTCCTCTTCTTCTTCCTGACGTTCGGCATCCATCAATAATCCTTCTATGTAAGCTATCACCTGTAGAAAAATTCAAGAAGTTTAAAAGTGATATATATATATATATATATATATATATAATATTCCAATAAAACTATCTTATCGTGCAATCATACCTTTAAAACACATGCTTTTTTGGAAGATTGTTCAGGTGCATTGAGCTTAATGATCCCAAATTCCCGACTACTCACACAAAAGGTAAAATTCCACGCGTTAATCAAAGTACAACAATACCACATCTTATGTGTGTATGATATGATAATACCTGTCAAGGTCACTAAGGACTTGCAGGTCATGCACCGTTAACTCCTCATCCTTTGGGGGAACAAGAGATTCTTCCACTCCAGCGAGTGGCAACATTGATTGTCCAACCTGAAGAGGTTGCTGCGACGCTTGAGGGGCCGTCAGTTGTTGTTGCTGCCCCGAGTCAGCAGCAGTTATGAAATGACCAACGAGTGTCATGTAATTCCCTGTTCCTTGTGGCCCAGGAGGTCTCGTCTGACCTATAGGTGAAGAAGCATGATGGACCACTACCGTTTGGTGGGGATGGGGGTGTGGTTGCTGGTTATGCTGCTGCTGATTATGACCTCCGAGGACTCCGATGACTTGATGGTGATGAGATTGAGGGAGTCCCACGCCTCCCATTCCACCAGAAGGCGTAGGTGTGGAAGAAGCCAACATATTTACACGTCGACTTTCTTCCTGTCAATCTCAGCAGCCGATGTCAACTGTAAAAATAAAAAATGTTCCAGAGATGTTTCATTTTGATTTTCTTCCTGCCTAAGTAAAACTATTCAAACTTGTATGACAATTATATCTGACGCGACAAGGGGGAACTTTACTAATTTTACTAATCTATAAACAATGATTATCGCTTTCCTAGATTCGTAGCAATTTGATCGTTTGATTTGTTATAAATTCAGTTTGTCTTCTTTGTCATTCAGTTTTGAAAACTGCCTACAGCTTATTGACCTATAGTATGAATTATGAATGAATTTCCTCTAGATCTTGCTTCAAATCAAAATATTCAAATTTCATTCGCACTGGCAGAAATGCTCCTTTTCATGAATTACTAGCCATTTGTCTAGGTTCTACTACTACAACCTGCTCTATAAGATGATGATGCCATAAGAGGTGATGATGCTGTGATGGTAGTGTTCGAAGTGATGAAGCAAAAAATAACTTGCGCTTAAGGTTAATTTTTGACCCGCCCCAACTAGCTCCCTTGCTTGCGTGTTTCCTTCCTGACACCTGATACTCCCAAAACTAAAACTACTGGAAATGGCAAATTTCTTGTGATTTATCAAAACACTGCAAGTCGATTCCGAGCAGATAAATCTTCCTAATCTTACACATTAGGACAACGAATAAGGTCAGCCGTTCATTAACGCAACAAGTATCATGGAGAACCGCACTCACTATGCGTACTTGTCGTCACCTCCTTACGTTTATTTGCGTCACACCTTATTGTTACATGAAATGTCAATAAAGATCCCTAAGAATCTAATTACGCTAATGAATAGCTTACATGACTAATTAACTAATTATGAATGAACTAACCAGTTGACCTACCTTGCTTACACATCAAACACGTATCAAAGTTCAGAATCAGCATCAGCGTGAATGAATCCACCGGCTTGTTATTAGTTGTCCCTCTTTCGTCACTTGAGGAGAGATAATCTCACCGTAAAACACTGAATCACTGCTAAAACGCGATTGTTTATTTGCATTGAATAAACACAACAATGATGAATTAAACCTGACTTGATTGTTGTTTTGCAGATGAACCTGAGTTGCTGCAAGTGTTTGAGTATGCGAAAAAAACAAGTTCGATTAGTCCCTTTTGGGGTTGGAGGACAAACAGTGATTTGAAATTCTGCGGTACGGCGGGCCTCTTTGCCTGGGGTGGCGTGAGATTTATTCATTTATTTACATGCGGAAGGAGGTTAATTTAAATTCTCTGTGTTATTGCTGGTTGTTGTTGTTGGTTGATTCTGTCCGAGTGTCCGACTGATGCTGTGCTGCGCTTAAAGACGTTGACTTCACTCCAGCTGCGGTTTTTATGTGAAAGGTACGGTAATTTGACTTAAGACGTTTGTTGTCCTTATCGGCTTCAGAAAAATTATGATTGATGCTCTTATGTTTGAGCAGAGGGGACTCGGGGGACGTGCAGTTAAGGACTTTATAAAATGAAGCCTGGAACTCGGTCTTCATGTGTCAGCAACCCGGTGCACAGTAAATGGACTGTCAAGATTGGTGTAAATCTCTGGGAGCCTTCTACAGCATATACTCAATTGAATCCCCAGCACGTGCAATTTTGTCGTATGGAGAAATTACAAGATGTTCTGTGGGAAGTATCGGTGGGCTTGAGCGTTCCAGAGCCAGCTTCTTGCGTGCGAACACTTTTGAATCTTCCTGAGGTTGCTAGTATTGTGAAGTCTTTTGATGGAGACGCTAATGGAGTCATTGGGAGCTCCTGTACTTTGTGCCATGGGGTTGGTGCACAGAAAATTGAATGGACTATTGAAAATACGTCACAACGGAGAGAGTTTTTTGCGCTTCTAAGTAATTCATTGGGAATTACTTCGGAAGAATTCAAGTTTTATGAAGACGATGAAGATATGATAGATCTGTGTTGTTCTTGCACTGCTCATTTGCAAACGCTAACAAGTCTTTTCCGGCAATTAAAACAAGTAGAAGAATCGTTCAGATCTGAAGCTGTTAGTTTGAAAACTTCGATAGTAAAAGGGGTTGGACCACCATCCCAGAAGTCGTGGAATTTGTTGAGGGAGCATGTTGTTACCTCTTGTAAGGCGCACACATTTTTATTGCGATCTATAAGTTTCACCATGAAAAATTTACATGTTTAAAAAATTCTTTTTGCAGACCTAGGGATATCAACAAAGGTAGCGAATATTGAAGACCAACAAGGCAATACTCAAGAATTAGGAGAAATAGTCACTCCACTTGGTCCTAGTGAGGCCTACGCTATTGACATTGACACTGGCGATGACTTTGAAATCACTGACAATAGTACAGGGGACGACGTGAAATATTTTGTTGATGGCAATTCTGATTTCAACGACTCGGAGGATGGATCTTTGTATAAAGAAACTAACAAAAAGCAGCGATTGAGAAGAAAGATGTCATCCGAACGAAAAAGTAATAGAGGAGGAGGACGGACGAGACATGAGGTGTGGGTTCACTTCAACGTGAGTTTTGAAGGGAAGTGGAAAGTAGCTGAATGCCGGAAGTGCGGAAAAAGTTTTAAGTGTCCTCAGGCTGATAGACTGGTGAAGCACGTGGAGAAGTGTAATATTAGTAGAAAGATAAAAAGAAGGGAGGTTTCTGTGTCTCCCACAAACAATGTACATAAACTTGCGGTGGATTAGAATTCAATATATTGCATCTAGTGTTAGTCTAGTTACTTGCGAAAATGAAATGTGCTTCGGATGAATGATACATATAAGCTACAACAATCAACAATGAAACTGGAACAACACAGTGTCGCTAATTGGTTTATTTATTCGAAACTCGAAATTAAATATTACTTCGGCGAACTAAACAGGTTTTCTATTCTTCTTCTTTCCTGTTGTTTTCTTCGCTTCATTAGGGTTTTTCCTCTCCCAATAGTTCTTTCCTCCGTAATTGATTCCTAACATTGCAGCACGAGAGTAGAGATCCTTGGTCACAAAAGGCGAGTTCCCTTTAATTGATCAACAAATTATAACATATTCAAACTATCAAGCTGCTCGAAATAATTTTCATTTTAGTTAAATTACCTGTAACATATTCAAATCCCATAGGGTTGTTCCTAATCAAAGCCTGCTTACTGGGACGCTGCTGTGGTATAGGCTGGTCAGCACACAATATAGGATTTCGTGCGTGCTTTCCTCCTTGAGGAGTTGGCAGAGAAAATCTCTTACCCCGTCCGGACAGCTGCTTTCGTTTGGACAAATGTATGACCTGTGATCCATCTTCTGGATTTACGCTAACGGCAACCTTTTTCAGTGTCTTGTGTCCACACTTAGGACAGAAAACAAGTTCATTCCGCGACGTAGTTGTGAAACAAGCGTGGCATCGGAGTATGTAAGTTCTGAGGGTTCGGATAAGTCCACCACTAGGAGAAATTACTTTCAGGCCTACATGAAGCATTACGTTTTGCATGGAAAAGTCGCTGGTTAGGCAAGCGACCTTACGATCTGCTTCACACAAAGGAGATTCCCCACTTTCATTTCGAAACTCAGCTATTTTCTGTCTGTAATTCGAAGGTGTAATCCATTCGCCTCCTTCTTCATCAGAAGTATCTTCCCCATCATCTTCCGAAGATTCCGATTCGCTATCACTTACATCTTTCACATCGTTCGTGTTTTGAGTGTCTTCGAAATTTTGTGTTTCAGCAGAAATTGCAGAAGTAGTATCTTTTTTCTCTTCAGTGACTGGAATGTCGCTAGAATTAGCTGTAGGACCTGCACCAACAACAGTTACTTTTCGGATGGGCTCGATTTCTGTCTTGAGGGGTACATCGGGTCCACATAAGTCCTTGGTCAGCTGGTAGGCCAGAGCAATAAGTTGAATATCAACAGCAGACAGGGATGCATAGTCACCAGTTGCTTTAGATAATTTAGTAACTGCAATAAAACCAATACACCAATTCCATTATTATTATTTAAATGCCACAAAGTACAATTCAGAACTACTGTTCACACAAACCTAGCTGTATATACTCTGGAAACGGCTGTTTGAAATTCAACTCGTAAGGAAGAACCTCCAGTCTCTGCTTGGTTGCTGAATCGCGGATCTCAGCTACAACTTCATGAGTCGTGTAGATGTTTTCTCCCAATTCCTGCCGAGAATGAAAAACCATTTACAATTATTATTTCACACAAATCTGAAATTCCAAGCAGTGATGATGGATACTTAGTAACGTTTTAATTACATGGAGAGGAAGATTCTTCACAAAAGCATTGGTATCCACTACCAAATGTTCCACTTTCATCTTCACTCCAAAGACTGAACCTTATCAAAATACAATTTAAGTTCCTGCAGTCGCAGTATGCCGATAACAATAAAATGTCTTTCGAAATCGACAGAATCGCAAACACAACTGATCAGCACGTTGTTGATGAACTTGTGTTGTTCGTAAATAACACGAGGTGAGCATGTAAATTCGAAATTTCGCTCTATCCTAGGTTTAGCGGGAATGTGGGATTAATTCAAGCCTTAGTTTCAGTGTACCCCGTGTACGCGTCTCCTACGGTATTCATGGGTGGTTGTAAGCTAATTCGGTTCGGTCGTCGTGTTTGTTGTTATTATTGTTCTTTTTAATTAAATGTCATCAAAGGGATTCCCTAAAGGGAGAAAAGGAGGAGGAAGTCCTCCTCCGTTGATTGAAGGAAAAGGAGTACGACCAAGTGTATTCGAAAGATTAGGAGTTCGCAGGTCAGTTTCGCATTTTATCGGTTGAAACTTCAGAGTAATGAAGATCAATTTTGAGTCTGTTTTTGTTAATGTAGCCGAGACGGAGGTGGGAATAGTAGAGGAGGAGCAAGAAGCCGTAGCCCCCCTCAAGGATATTCGCCCACACCTGTAATTAAATCCGGAAAAATGAAGAAAAGTGGGAGTGCTAAAGACTCTTTAAAGAGATCGGCAGGGCCCACAGTGTCGTCGAAGAAAAAAAGTAAAGTTACTAAAGGACGGGGAAAGAAGAGGTCGTCAAGTTCGTCTTCGTCTAGTGAGGAAGGGTCACGTTCAAGTACTTCGAGTTCTTCGAGTTCTGAAGAAGACTCCACTTCATCCACAAGTGAGGAAGGTGGAGGTGCTTCGTCTTCTGATAGTTCAGTGCCAAGTGTTAAGCTGAGGACGGGTAAAGACAAGAAGAAGAATTTGAAAAGTGGAAAGAAGCAAAAGGTATCCCCGGCAAAGAAGAGCAAACCTTCGAAAGGAAGTGGGGAGGTTGTTGGAAAGAAGAAAAGTCGGAGGAAAGATAAGGACGATGATGATGAAGATGAGGATGGACGAAGAGCCAGCTCAAGAAGTAGTAGTGGAGGACGGCAGCAGGCTCCTCCACACCCCATGGGATCGTCGAGGGGAGGTGGTGGTGTGTTGGACCTGAGAGAAAAGCTCAACGCAAGAAGTCCATCAGGATATGGTGGTCAACAAGGCAGTCCTTCTTCTGGAGCAGGAAAAGGAAGCAAAGGAGGAGGAGCTGGAGGAATGTCATATCATCATCACCATTCACAGGGTCCTTCATCATCGTATGATTATGATAGAGATAGAGACTCTCACCACCAACAGCATCTCCGGGGTGGGGAGAAAGCACTCACGCCTAAAAAACGGTGTTTGCTTCCTACACCCCCTGGGGATCCCTACAGTAAGTTCGAGTTAATTTGTAGTTTTTGCACTCGGCTTCGAGTTCCAGTCTTATGAATATTTAAATATTTTAATTTCTTATCTTTGAAGGCCATGTAGAGGAACAGTCTAAGAGACGACGAATTATGTCGCCCCCATTGTCTTCGCAAGCATCTTATGAAGGCCATCAAGGAAGAAGAGTTCCTGGGGGGAGTAGAAACGATCCTTATGTAAGTGACAGAGGAAGGTCACCTCCAGGAGGGGGGCGACGACTGCCCAGTAATCAAGAAGCAGGAAGGAGAGACTACACGAGTAGCAGGGGAGAAGGTCCTCCGAGAAATTCACCATACAAAGGAGGAAGTGGAGGGCACTATCAACAGAGCGATAGACATCCTTCTCAAGGTACCTTGCCTTTTTATAGTTTTTCAATGAATTCTGTATTAGATAATTACATTGTATTACCGTTTTGATTCTGGTAGATTTTAGAAGCAGTGCAACTAGCAAAGAAAGAGTTGCTCCATTGAGGGCTGGAGATAAAGGAGTTCGGGGAAGAAGTCCTCATCACCATCACGCGAGTCCTCAGGAAACTTATTCAGGAGGAGGAGGAGGTAGAAGGCCTCCCCTCTTAAGCATCGACACAATGAGACCCTCTGCTTCAGGAAGCTACGGTGGAGGAAGATCATCTTCATATGACAGACCCCAACGGTATTTTCACATAATACATTTTTAATAACGACTATTATCCTTTCATGGAATGTGACTAGACAACAGCATTGAAGGTTAATAATTACTTTTGCAGGTACGACTCAGGACCCCAGCCTCTTTTACCGCACCCCGACGATAAGCCACCAGCAAGACAATCACTTCTTCCGAAATCCAAAGAAGCACTTGCTGAGTGGTACCAAAGTGAACAACAATTTACAACCACGTCTAAAAAGCCGCAGCCACTTTTGCTTCTTCCTACGTCTACACCTCCCTCGTACTCAAGTCATGTGGATGTGGACAAATGGGTAGATGAAACAGTTAAAGTAAAAGGTTTGCTAGATACACCTCCACAAGTTCTCACCAGCCCACCGCTGGACAACGCCTCTGATTCATCTAAAGAAACGAAACCACCTATCGTGCCTCCCCCGGTACCGGAAGCAAGTGATCTCTCCGACTTCTCCGATGATGCTGATTCTATTTTAAACAACGAACTAGATGACGTGGTAGAAAAGGAAGAGATTAGTTCCAAAAAGACCGAAGAAGAAAAAGAGGAGATTGTAAAGGAAGAGGAAGTGAAAGAGAAACCATGTCCTCCAGTTTCCGCTGAAAGTATCGTCAAAGAAGAGGAATCTAATGAAGTTGGCGGAGAAGACGAAAAGGGAGACGACTTGCTGCAGCGCATTGAAGGTGGAGATGATGAGATATTTGAAGCGATAAGTGATGACGAAGAAGACCTTTTAGAAGGTGGAGTTAATGGATCGGGAGAAAGGGAAAATAAGTTTGGACGGGTGGGTATCGTCGATGCTTTGGGAGTAGATTGGGCGTCGTTGGTAGTAGAAGAGAAAAAGGAACGAAGAAGAGAAGGCGAAGGGAGTGTAAGACAGCGTTGGAGTGCAAGGAACGTTTTGAAACACGTTCTTGGCTATGGTGGGGATAAAAGGGAAGAAGAAAGTGGAGCCGATATTGTAAGAAGAATTGGGTTGGGAGAAAACTCCAGAGCTCTTTGCAGTAGAAGAGACTACGCACTCAGGTAATAATTTTCACGGCTTGGGATCGTTATTCATATTCTCGCAGGGAATTGTTTGTAATAGCTGCTTTGTTTCTTTCATAGGAGACATTACCTTGGACTGCCTCAGAAGAAAAGTGCCATGAGTATGGGACTGTTGGAAAGTTTAGGAGGTGGTGGTGGAGGAATTTGTGGAAAAGAAGGAATGATGTTAGAAGGAACGGGTGAACTATTAAGGCTAAGTCTAGCATTATTTAAATCCGCCACAGGGGTCGGCCAACAAAATGGCAGTAGCGAAAGCTTTTTATCTATAAAAGATTCCGCTAGTAGGGATACTTCAACTAATTGACGGATAAGATTTATGATGTGTCATTAGATTAGAATATATAATGATAATACGAACATAGCTCAGTTCATAGTGACAGGCTTAGCTATTCCCTGCATACCCTGGAAGGATTGAGCCACAAATTTCGGGAAGGGTGAAGTAATTTATTACAAAATAGATTATTGCATTAGCTATAGTATAATTATTTTATGTGGTTTGACTAAAATATTGTCGATAAACATTATCATCAATATCAATATAATAAAAAAGGGTTCATGATTGAACGAATGATCTGAGGAAGTTACTTATAGTTTGTGATCTCGTGCTACTAATCGCTGAT